>JAUTDX010006395.1:0-25706 GCA_030844895.1 Ambrosia x helenae
CACATGTGCATGCAGTACACGTATCTTGTATCTTGTATTATAGTTTTCATAAAAGAGTTGTTTTAATTTTATTCATGTTTGTTGTCCTACACATGTTTTATTTTTCAATTTATGTTATAATATGCATGTCTAAACAATTGACGAAGTTCGAATGTATTTTATATCTCACTTTGCGTCCGTTTATGGATCATTGAATAAAATTTTTGATCCCTTTATATTAATATCACGTCCATTTAATAATCATTAGTTATGGTAATTGACAACTCATTCAAAAGTGCGATTTAAGAGTGAAATGCACATGTGCATACGATGTATTTCTGTATATATAACAACGAAATGCACATGTGCATCAGGATGACGTCATATGACGTCACAAGCCATTTTTTTTTATTTATTTTATTTTTTTTATTTTTTTTTCGAATTATAATGCAAATAATCATTTGGTGTTTTTACTTTTTTTATTTTTTTATTTATTTTGGTTTATATATTTTTTTTAATTTTTTTTTTTATTTTTTTGATGGAGGGGTTTTTTTGTAGACACCTTCATATTTACAAAAATGCACCTGTTCACACTGGTTCTTTGGTTCTCTCCCTAAATGGTGGTTCTCAAATGATCCAAATCCTTATATATATATATATATATATTATATTATATATATACATTATAAGGAAGAGTGATGGCCAACATTGTAATTTTCACTTTCATACAACTTAACAAGCAAAATGTACAATATTCAAAATCAACAAATCATATAAAACAAAAAAATTAATCACCTGAGAGCACTAAACTTCATACTTGAATTTGTTATATATGTCAGTAACGAAAACAGAGCAAATTTATTAACCTTAACCGGTGGGTTAAAGAAAGAAGATGATGATTGAAAAGGGTGATTATATTGTTGAGCCAATTCTGTAACTCCATTTTAGAAAATAAAGTTGGTTATTAAGATAGGTTTAATGGTGGAGGTAAATGATGAATAACTCCCTGTCTTCTTGAATGATGAAGAAGGAAAAATGATTTTGTGAGGGCAGAGATGGTAGAAGAAGGGTAGTATGGTTAAAAGTGTGTTGATATGGTAAAGGATAGGTGGGTAAAATGTCTATATTACCCTTCTAAGTGTCTTAATTGTCCCAACTATCCCCATAATACCCTTAAATTTCATGCTTAAATATGTTATACATTTGCTTCTTAAGTTGTACGGAAATGAAAATGGACTATGTTAGTCATCACTCCTCCTTAATAAGATGAGTGATGGCCAACATTGTAATTTTCACTTTTCATACAACTTAACAAGCAAAATGTACAATATAATTAAGCAAACAAATTTAAGGGCATTATAGGGATACTTGTGACAATTAAGACAGTTAGGAGGGTAATATAGACATTTTACCCACCTTATCTCTACCATATCAAAAGAAATTTACAATAATACCCTTCATTTCCCTCCATGCCCTCTTATTCTGCAGACAATTCACACATTCGCATACCTTCTTGCCATTCATGAGTCCTAATTCAATGCAATTGAATGCGGTAATCAATTTCTCTGCAATTGAATCGCCCCTCCTTCAGTTTCAAAACTGAAATCCAAATATCCTTATATATGTATATATACAAAATTATATTATTTGGGGGCTTTCCTTCTCCTGAGAAAGAAGATGAGACATCAAGGTTAGTCATTTTCTAATAACATCTCTTTATAGTCTTCAATGAATTAGCCAATTTGTTGTACCACAACTCTCTTTTCTATCTAACGCCTTGATCTGTGTTACTTGTTTTGTAATTGTTATGTAGGGAATCGTTAAATGAATTTTCATCTGGAAGACAAGAACACGCATTTGTGGATTTTGCCAAATTCATTGGACATTTTGCAGGTAATTTCTTTTCTATTTTACATTGAAAGTTTTTTTTTTTTGTTTCCATGAATGTTTACATTCATGAACGTACATGTTTGAACTTGTGATTTGGTGGTGAATTGAACAAACTTGTATCTTTCTATATTGTATTGAAAGTATGCATATCACTTGGTCGATGAAATGTTGTATGATAAATAAATGTTCATTTCAATACAAACATGTGACTTAAGGTACTAAAAGGTTATCAAATACGAGCTACACCAAATGCAATGGATTTTGGATATTCAGAATATATAGGGTTCGGTTATAAACTTGTCATTTAATTCGCTTAACCTCATGGCTTTGGACCTTGGTGGATTCAAGCTAACTTCGTTTAGTCAAATAAGATATAGCGGAGAATAAGCGCTGACTGATACTAAAATCTATAAATATATATAAAAGAAAGCCCTTTTGCTGACGTGGCGTCCATTGGTTTCCTTCAATCCCCCATTAAAATCGCCACGTGGCATCTTAATGTAAAGGTTTTGATGTTTTATTTTTTTTGTTTTTTATAAAAAAAAGAGAAACTTAAAACCCTAAAATTATATCCGCCTCTTTTCATCTTCTCATTATCTCACGCCTGACTCTCACCTCTCATTTTTCAATTCTCTCTCTTCCATCTCTATTATTGTTCTTTTTATCTTTATTGTCTCTAATCGGCTCTCACGCCTCCTCTTTTACCATCCTTCCCCCTCAATCTTTGTTGATGACATCAAGTCACAAAACCCTAAACTCCACAACACAGCTTCCTCATCCCAACTTTGATATTCTTAACCCTAATTCTTTGGCCCTTGTTTTATATGATAATCATCTTAGCAACAGAGAAACATCAATGAAAGGTGAGTGTATGCTTCCGACTCATTCTGATCGAAAAGCCATAGACGAACCGACCCAAACGGTGTCCTTCAAGTCTCCTGTGGATTGTTGACGCATCTCCACTGTGTGTGATTCGCTGTCCTTCGTCGTGTTGTTGTGGATTGTTGCCGCATCTCCTCTGTTGTGTGTTGTATGTTTTCATCTTTTATTAATCTTTAGTTTGTGATAGTGGAATGTTATTTTGACCCAATTAGTTCTTTATTATTTCAGATCTGATTGTTATATTCGTCATATAGGTATTTTTGATTTTTTAATAATCGGTAGTTTGAGATGGTGTTTAGTAGGTTGATATTATACTTAAATCTGTTGAAAATATGTCTTATATGTAATGAACAAGATGAGTGATTAGTAAGATGATTGATCTCTGAATAATTTTATTTTGTCATAATTGATTAATGAATAATCTGTCATTAATTTTATTTGTCATTATTTATTAATGAATGTTTATGCTTCTTAAATGACAATTATAAATTTCTTTGTTTGTTTTGTTTGTTAAATAATGTTTGATGTGTTATAATTTTGTAGGATTTTTAAGAATGGTTCGTTCCTTTGTGTCTGTGAAGCCAATTGTATACAATTACACAACATTTAGGGTAATGAAGACTTTTATAATAGATTAGGGTATACTGTTTTATAACATTGTAATTAACCAAGATGAATTAACATTTTTGAATTATGATGTAGCATCTTCCTGCGTGTACCATGTATTACGTAAAGAAGATAATTTTCCTACTGGTGTTGTTATGTTAAAAAATGATGACGGTATGATATGGGATGCTGAGATAATTCAGAATAGTAAGTCATATGTGATTACTAATGAGTGGAATAAAGTTGTCGAATATCTTAAAGTTGAAGAAAATGATTTCATAATATTGAGCTACTTGAAGAACGTGCTTTGAAAGTGATCCAGTTAAAGTCTAAAGAAAATTAGTAGGAACTTCACTTTTGGTTTGTTACTCCGCTATTAAAAATTGGTAATAGTTATTATTATCCTGGTTTTTTGTATGTAGTTGATTTTGTATAATATATTTATTACTTTTATATTTGATTATGTACGTTTTGAAATTTGCAGAAATTGTCAAGTGAATACATAAAGCACAACTTTGGACAAAATTGATAAGGGTATTTCGTTTGTGATAAGATTTGGGGAGCAAGATGAATGGAAAGTTTTGGTTGAGAAAAAGTCAAAAGGTTATTTTTTCACTGATGGTTGGTATCAAGTTTTTGTAGATCTGAAATTACATATGGGTGATTTTTTAATGTATGAAAAATCTTTTAAGCTAAAGGTATGTGCATTTATAAATTTAGTTAATAATGAAGTTTGTTTATGTTAAGGTAGGTATTTTTATTCAATCGTTATATATTCGATAAATACAGCTATGCAATTTCTAGAAAATATTATATAAAGTTTATAAATGACAGTTTTTAAATTTATGATGTGTATTGCCAGAGAGCCCAAGGCGTAGTGATAATACGAGGTACTTACATGATTATGTTAGTTTGTTGTTTTAAGTTGGCTTTATCTTATGAAGTTGTATGTTTATTAAAGTATTTATGCTACATTGAGGTCCTTTTGATCCTTCCTAACTGGATATACGGTGGCCACTTCGAGCAGTTTCCGCAACATATCAAGCGGCGACGACTCGACGATGTGATGGTTCATTATGATGCAGTTTATGTTGAGTTACATATGACTGAATTTATTAAAACAAGTAAAAAGAAGTATTCATGTATTTAGTATTAATTTGTTATTAGGTTGATTTGACATTTTTATTGATTAAACGAGCACTGGTTGAAGGAAGAAGCATTGGAGTTGGAAGAAGATGTAGGGAACCATATTGGATGGAGAAAATGAAGAAAATGCGAGGTTATACATCGGAATGAATGATACTCTTCAATTGTTGTCACAAAATACGTCGCTACACTTTCCACCAACATAAGTTCATGTAATTTCGCCAACTTTGAGATTTCCTCATATACATTAGTGATATCAAGGTGCGTTTTCTGTTGTTAATTGACGGTTGCACAGTTTATGTAAATTTATAATTTATAAATTATAAATGCATCACTACTTGAATGTATAGGTCTATGATTTGAGGCTACCAAATGTTGAAGCCCAAGTATTAGTAGATGTTCAAGCAATTGATCGATTTTTAATGATTTCAAGTATTATTTCCAAGGTATGGTTAAGATGTTTCGAAGATTTTGGTTTATAATCTCAGGTATGTTAGTGAGAGAACCACACCAATGTACACTAAAAGTTTTTTTTGTCATATAGTATCGAGCAACAACAATTTTCCGATGTGAAGATCGGCATGAGCAAAGGTACATCACAGTAACTCAATGGACTTCTTCCGTGTAGGGTTGTTGTTTTGATTTTGATTGCTCTCAAATGTTGCTACTGTTGTAGATTTACTACCTTATATGCTTGATGTACTAGCTATATCTACATCAATTTTTTACGCGGATCTAGCTTTTTTTCATGTGTTTTTCTTCCTCCTTTTTCCTTGCTTTCTCTTTCTATTATATCTGCATGTTTCTTTCTTGCTTTCAGTTTTCTTTGTAGCTTTCGAATGGGTGATAAGCGACGTTCTCATCGACGATGATATACTTCCGGATTTCGCTGTTTGCAGGTATATTCTAATTATTTTTTCATTTGTTTATGTTGTTCCTATAGGTTGCTTAATTCATTTTGAGAAGATGTTCAGTAGCATGTATACATCTGTAGTATTTAGGCTGGGATGTTCAGAAACAGTTAACAATTTTCAACCCCAATTTAATCGCGTCATTTTTTACATTACTATGCGATATTTCTTTTGCACTAACTAAGACTAACTACTCGCTTTAGCGCACACTAAGGCCAACAACTTGGTTTAGCGCCGCAGTTATATAGACCGCAAAATTTCTTATCTATTTAATCAGTATTAAGTTTTTTGCACTAATACTAAGCAAGTCAAATATCTCACCACTTGAAACACACTCGAAAATAGTTTTCTTACTTACTGGAGACGTATCTTTCAGATATAAAAGCTTGAAGGTAAGATGGTTAACTCCATTTCTTTTGTGTTTAAAAATTGCATTTTTGTTCTTTCTGATTTAGTGGTGAATTCCTGTCTTTAATTACACAAAATTGTTTATATATTGTATTAACAGAAAACACCATATGCACCAGCTTGAATTCCCATATTTATCTTTGTTACCAGTAAAGGTTACCATTCTATTTCATTTGGCCTTCTGTTACTATTTTTTTATGGTTCAATTGCTATTAGATACGTGTCCGCATGTGCTTTTAATGAGCCAAGTTAGTTTTTAACCTTCGTTTTTGCGTAACTTTGAATCTAAGTCATGTTTTTGGTTTGTGGTGCCCCCGCAACGCACGGCGGGCAAAAAAATTATAGTAATCATGAGCAATTAAGAAGAGAAAAAGTGATCATCGTGTACAGAAGAGTTGGATTAGACCAATCAACAGTTAAATCTTTACAAACGTGGTTATGAGGTTTGACTTACAATTTTTTTTAATAAAGTAATGTTTTTTTTTTTCGTTTTGTTCTCTAACTGAATTATACAAAAGCATTCGACTTCATCATTGAAAGTTGGTTGATTATATACCCACACCGTAAAATTTAGTCTTATTAATTTGTTAACATTGGTAGACAAGATGGAAAATATAGTAATTTGATTACTAATGATGATATGATGATATTGTTGCAGGCGTATTTGGAGTTGGAATCACATAATGGATATGGTTGAGAAGGATGAAACTGCTTAATGTTTAGTCGACAAAACCTACAGTTATATACTAGAATAGTTTTCATCGGATTAATGAATTGAACGTTTCATAAACTTATATTGGTCATATTTTTGTTTGGTAAACTGTATCTTCATACTTCTTGCATTGTCTTTATATTTTAATACTTCATATCACTTTAGGGTATTGTTATGGGGAATTATTTTTTTTATCACTTCATATTAGATTTGCTTTTGTTCTTTTTAACTTATGCTGTTGGAAACTACCATACAATTCTGGTAAACTATAAATTTGTATATGCCATTGTAATTGTATTTTTATTGTATTTTCTATTTTATAATGAGTTAAGAATATGTATTAAATGTTTCAACATCTTCCGTCATGTTACGATCAGTTGCATAAAGAGCAGAATTTCTCAATTGGGGTTGCTGTAATAACAAAGGAAAATGGTGGCATGTGGTTTGTCGAAATTGTAGGAAATCCTCATCCATACATCATAATTGATGATTGGAGTAAAGTTGTCACTACTCCAAAAATTAAGGATGGAGATTTGCTAATATTTGAGTTGGTTGAAGATCGTCTTTTTAATCTCAAGATTATAAAGAATGAAACAGGTGAAACATTCCACATATCTTTTTTAACACCTGCAAGAAACATGGTAAAATCTTATATATAATTATAATGAATAATTTGGCCAATTTTATAATTTACTTTTTACATACTTTAATTGTATATTTGTCAATTAAATATGCAGTCGTTGTCGTGTGAGTATGCTATACATCACTTTAACAATAAGGACCTCGATAATCCATTTATCATTCACTTTGGCAGTGCTTATGAATGGTTAGTATGTGTGGAGAAGATTTTGAAGGATTACTATTTCACTGATGGGTGTAATAAGGTTTTTGTAGATTCTATTTTACAAATTGGAGATTATTTGGTTTTTGAAAAAGAGACTGAAGTTTCTTTTAAAATAGAAATGTTTCTTCGTAATGGAAGTAAGGTTGAACCGAAAAACCATGAAAGACAAAATGAAGGTAAAATTCTTATTGATCAACAAGTGACTTTTAATTCAATCAATGAACAGCATGTTACTTTTGATAATGCATTTGATCATATTGCAGTTGATGAACAAAACCGGTTTACTTCAATGAATCAACATGATGTTAGCTGTGGTAATGAAGTTGATGAGTTTGAGGTTGAAGAACAAAACCCTTTGAATTCAATGAATGACCAACATGTTACCGATGATGTTGTAATCTTCAATATTTCAACTGATATATCCAAAGAAAATCTTGATGTTCCCATTGATGATTAAGGTGATGCTGCTGTCCATTCTAATGCACATGTACCTGTTAATGTCGAAGCTGCTGTTGATAGTCTAGAAGTGGTCAAACAACTCACAGATCGCTTTGTAATCTTTCTTATTATTAATTATTCATTACTTGATAGTAATTATCATTTCTACATACTTTATATTATGAATTTTAATGTTTACTAAAATGTTGTTTCAGAGATTTCCAAAAAAAATTGTTGAAAAAGCTGAGTTTGTCAATGGGGCATAAATAATGTTGTAATTTGAAAATGGAAATGTGTTGAAGAAGAACATTTGTGCTGAAGTTTCAAGGAATGAACTGAGGTATGCTATTTGTAAATTGACAAGCTGCATGGACGAACTTAGAATAAGGAGTGGTTGGAGGTATCGTCTTAAGTATTACAAAAAGAAGGTATGTTGGCTATTTCAAATGCATAAAACCCATTTGGAAATGTAGGATGTTAACGAACAAATGGTAGATGTAAATGAATTAATGTTACTTTTCATGGATTGCAAAACTTATGATGCTTAATGTTGTTTAGTGACCTAATTTTTTGGATCACCTTTTAGGCCTATGAAGGTGTACAAAAAAACTTAACTGTTGAACTTTGCCAATAGTAACTCAATGATTTGGTACACAAAATAATCATTCAGTTCATAAACACTAACAAGGCTGCTGATTATGTATCAAAAACATTGGAAAACGAACACAAATTAGCCTCAAAAGTTTTAGGACAAAACGTTTTAATGTTTTAGTTGCTATAGATGTCACGGGACGTGGGATTGATATACATGATGTGCAACATGTTAATGTTTTAATCTTCAAATTATAAGGAAAGATATAGGTGACCAAGCGTTGGATACATTCCACATATCCTTCACAACTCTTACACAATGCATGTAAAATATTATATATAGTTATATTCACTAATTTTCATTATATTATACATTACTTTTAACATACTCTTTTTAATATTTCTAAATTATATATGCAGATGTTATCATATGAACATCTTAGACATAACTTTGAAAATAAGGATTCTTGATAAACCACATCCGCTTTGGAAGTGGTAATGAATGGTTAGTCCGGGTGGAAAAGCACCTCATAGATTACTATTTGACTCATGGATGGGACAAACCATTTAAAGATTTAAACTTACAAATTGGAGATTCTTTACTTTTTAAAAAAGTAAATGAAACTACGTACAATATACAAATGTTCCTTCAAGATGACACCAATGTTGCGCCAAACAACAATGACCCAAACAAACAAGGTAACATTCTATTAACACCCTTAATTTTTAATCTTTCATGAATTGTATTTGTGTGGTTATGTCATTTAATAGGTTTTATTGGTTATCATTTGTGGATTTTAGATGTTATGCTCATTGATGATAAGTTTCATACTTGGTTAAAGCTGAACAACCAAATATTATGAAACATGTTATGTAAAATAATAAATTACAAAACTGTTAATCATTTTCATTAAATTAACCTATATCATATTAAAGTTTACGTTAAAAAACGACATTTTACTACTGCAATTGAAATAATCAACATACCAAGTGATGAATCTGATGCTAATGATGATGTTCCTGTGAACTCTCCTGCTGTTGAACAACATGATGTTGCTGTCGATACTAATGAAATTAATAATGCTGCTGATCTTTCTATGGATTCTACCGGTGTTGAAGATCCATCAGTTGTCAAACAACTTACACATAAATTTATAATCTTTCATCTTTTTTAATCGGGATAACTTTGTTAAATAGTAACATAGTTTGAGGAGTGTTCCAATTAGGTCACTCATAATTTTTTTTTGTTTCAATTAGATCACTAAAGTTATTTTTATGTTCTAATCTTAGATATTTTACCTATATAGAAGGTAATATAGAAGGTCATTCATCCTACATGCATTTATTATCTTTTTTCAAAAAAATTTGTTGACATGACTTATAAAATTGCAAAAAAATAAAATAATAATAATAATAAATATAACTTAGAAAAAAAATTGCCGAAAAAAATCTAAAATTTGCGAATTTTTTATAGGTGGCTGACAAAATTTAAAATGTTGTGCACAAAAATTTAAAAATTATCATAAAATTGCGATAATCGTTTAAATGCGTTCATAACAAAATCCATTAAGTTATATAGCCATAAAATAATATATACATTGATATATAACATTTCAACTTTAATCAAGAAATAATGACATATTAATTTTATTTTTTCATGAATACTCATGTTACTGAAAGCTATATATAATGCCATATATATTGCAGGCAATATATTTTCTTTTATTGTGGTGGTTATATGAATGAACATTCTAAGTTAATTATGTTAGAATTTAAAAATAAAAAATAAAGATAAATGCCACATAGGATAGATTACCTGTTATTCAGGTCAAAAACACAAGATTAAAACATAAATTAAACTTTAGTGAGTTAATTAGAACAAATACTTTTATCAATGACTTGATTGAAACACTGTCAAAACTTGGTTACTATTCTGTGAAATAATCCCTTTTTAATCATTCATTACTTTCAATTAAATATCATTGTTCAATACTTTATATTATAAAGTGTAATTTTACTCAATACTTATCGTAGAGATTTCCTATATGGTTTGCTCAAAAGGCTGAGTTTGTTAATGGAGCAGAATTACGTGTCAAATTTGATGATGGAAATGTCTTTAATGAAAAAATTCGTGCAGAAGTATCCGGAAAACAAGTGAGATTTGCAGTTTGTAAATGGGCAAGATTTATGCAAAAGCTTGGATTACGCAATGGTTGGAGATATCGCCTCAAATATTACAAAAATGAAGGTCTATTGGCTGTTTATAATGCATAGAACCTGTTTACATAATATTATATGTTAAGTACAAAATGTTAGTTTAAATTAATGATTGTTACTTTTCTAAACTTATGATGTTAATGGTTGATTAGTCGCCTAATGTTAGTTAACTTTTGAACATTATTAATTCTAACTACTTCTTATGTTTTTAGTTGTTGTCATATTATTTTTCTCATGTTTAATACTACACACTACAAAATTCATACATACTTGCATGTACATGGAAAAGATTTTAAACGCAATACGCTACGTGTACGGTTTTTGTGCAAGTTTTGATGCCTAAGGAGGAACATTCAGCAGGTTTTCTGTAAAACCTTACAATTTAGAATGTCTAACACTCAACTCGCAATTTCTAACTTAATCACAACAAAATAGGAAACTAACTACAATTTCTTATTTACATAAGTCAATTTTCATGTTCCAGTTTATAAGATTAGCTGATCATGTTTTACAGTTCATTTTCTATTTAATTTTATCTAACTATTCATTCTTCAGTTTAAACACACTCCAATTGCACTATCAATATGTATTTTAATGTTTCAATCATATATTCTACTTCGTACTCTTCTAGACCCATTTCATATTTCTTACATTAAATATTATTAATTTTCACCCCCGGGACGCTCCCGGGTAGTACGCTAGTGTTATTTATAAAATAATATAATAAATTTTTTTCTGACATCTAAAGTGTTATTAATAAAATAAATATCAAGGTTGGTTTAAGTGGCACTTCGGTTATTGTGGTTAATTATTTATACACATAGAACCATAACCACACCATGAAAGCCGGTTATAAAAAACTGTTCTAAAGAACCATTGGTTTCTCAGTCGATTCCGGTATTCGTTTTTTCTGCTCATCCCTACTTGTACAGTTATACCGAGTTAAGGATTGATAATCTTGTTAGCAATAAGGTTTTAGAAAAACCCTATTTCAGGTGTAGCCTAATCTCATCATTTTTATGAAGGACTTTTATGCCTAACAATTCACTAACACCAGCAAGAAGCTAATAAACATCAACTTTAGGATTATATTGGATCAAATGGGTCACATTAAACCATAATATGCATCAGCCTCAAAGCTGATGCACTTTAGCCATAAAAGTGTTCGCAAAATGCAACCAAAACAGCCCCAAACGTATAACCAAAGTGCTGTCAAAACAGATCCAAACAAGCAGCTTTATTGCTGCCAAAACAGACCCGAACGCGCAGCCTGAACGCCCAACTTTATCGCTGCTAAAACGGCCCCAACGCGCAGGTTAATTGCTGAGAAAACAGCCGCGAACGCGCAGCTTAATTGCTGAGAAAACAGCTGCGAACGCGCAGCTTAATTGCTGAGGAAACAGACACAAACGCGCAGCATTATTGCTGCTAAAACAACCCTGAACGTGCACCTTTATTGCTGCCAAAACAGACCCAAACGTGCAGCTCTATTGCTGAAAAAAACAGCCCCAAACTACGAAATGAGATACCTTGGAAGCAACTTTTTCTCTATCATTTTAATATATTTAAATACAAAATTTCCCTACACATAGACGTCTGAAATCAGATTGGAAATTTTGTTCTCAGCGAAATGCCTAAATGTCTTGGTTGTCTACTGATTTCTCTCAACTTTCTTTTGGCTGATACATATCAGGTCAGGCTGGTTATGCATTGTTATTCCTTAGTGTATGAAACATGTTATTTCACAGAAGCGCCTATACAAAACTAAAACTTACAAATTCTGAACTCATCAGTTTCGTCATGTTTTTTTCCTTCGTGCTCAGATTATATAAAAGAAGCTTGGATACAATAATCAGTTGACTCAATCAATACCTCAGATCAGTTAGTCGAGACAATCAATACCTCGGATCAGTTTCTTTAAATGTTCCGGTCTGCATAAACAAACGAAAAATATGGGATACTAGACCTGCAAATGGACAGGTCAAGTTAAATGAGAAACATATTACATGGGTTCGACTACTTCTAATTACGGGTCAGCATAAACAAAAGACAAATATCAGGTATTATAGCTGAAAAATGGACATGTAGAGCGAAATGAGTAACATCTAAAATGTGTCGAACTACTTTTTATTTACGGGTCATGTTGAATTAGCACAAATACTTTTATGTTCTTGCAGCGTAACCCATTTGACCCATGACAGGTTCAGCCTCTTCTAAATCAACACATTTCTAAACGGGTCAAAATTGACATGACTTAAAATACCCTAGCAGCAAGTGTTTCCAAATTGTCTAATTTAACCTTGTTGTGAACTGAATGTAGGGGAATGATGAAAAGCATCTATATTTCCTACTCTAAATATACCTATGTTAACAGCAACAAATGTTACACTAGCAGGGGCATGAACTCCTTTTTTCAATCTATTTAATAGAAGAATTCAGCCTGTGGTTACAACACTCTCAACACATATTACATGGAGGTGACATAGCAGGCGGGTTTTGTGAAGAAAAAAATGCCCATAAAGAATTATATTTAGGTATTTGAGAGGCCACTAATTTGCGCACTAGCCTCAACACGCGGTCATTACCGAATATACAGTACCGTGAAACGGCTTTGCAAGTACTCCTTGCGTGCGTTGAGGAATTCTGATGGATTTATTTTATTGTTTAAAGTTTTTAACCTTTTCAGTGAATCATTTAGCGTTGTTTTGCTACAACGCTAAGAGCTCTAAGATATGCTCTAAAAGTATTAGGGATCGGTCAAGTTGTGCCATTGGAAAATAAATGATAAGGGTTGATATAGATCCGCCTGGTTCATGATCTGTGTTTCTGGTCCATATAGTTGTTAAAGGAGGGATGATGTTGATGTTAGAGAAACATATTTACATTTCATTTAATGCATCCTTTACGCTTTATTCAAATGAATTTGGTGGTTCTTATGTTTTTTATGGGTTTGATTGTTTTTGGTGTCGTTTAAGATGTAGGTTTTCTGGAATTCTTTCAAGAATCAGGTTCCTAATCTGTTGAGGAAGCTTTAGATGGCCGCCAAAAGTTGGAAAGCACTATAGGCAATCCAGTTTATGTTTTTGTCTATTTGTTATTGTTTTAAGTATTTTGTTTAGATTGATAGTTCTTCAAATCAGGTTGACCATAAACTCCAATGATCTTGACATTTTTTTGTTGACAGGAGAATGCTTCGATGGTATCATTTTATGGACAAATAATGAGAAAGCACTTATGAAAGCAGTAGCTCACCAGCCTGTTGTTGTGTCATTGATGTTATAGTTCCAGATTTTCAGTTCAATTTAGAGGTAACAAACCATGTTTTTGATACTTGAAAAGACTAACTCAATTGTTTAAACTAATGTGAAGGCATACTAATTTAACAAATTTTGGACATCCATGTTTTGAGCCATTGCATTTATTTATACCTTTAAAAGCCATATCAATGATTATTTTACTTTATCGACGTAGATCCCTTTCGTGAAGCATCGTGCAATCTTTTCGCTTCTCTGCTCAATTATGCTTATCCATTGTTGTGCATCCAGAACAACACAAGTGTACGACATAGTCTTCCAACTCGAAACCTATATCGATCCCTAATATTGCTTACTTCGATTTGCTTCAACTGTCAGTTTATTGAACACCAGCTTTCATGTGCGTTTTTTTTGGCTACATGATTTGTTTGATTTTTCACTTCTCATCGTGTTTTGGTTTCTGTCGATGATAGCACGCAAATTCAATGTATATGCCTAAAAATTTTCCCTGCATACATATTCAATGTGCTGAATTATGGGACTTTTTGATGTTTTAGGATTTAGTTTACAATCTTGCTTTTATATTTATTGGTTATCAAGTTCGTGAGGGTTTTTCTAACTGTTTTATTGCATGTTTACTGTAGGTTCATCCAAGTAATATGTACCAAAATATTGGGTGATTGGGTTTGATCCCTTTAAAAGCATACAAGATACTGCAGTTGCCAAGGACTACATCACCAATTATTAAAACACTTGTTTCCATAAATATTAAATTGATAACAGCAGATATTTTTATTTATTTATACTTAGTAATCGTCACCACCCGTCTTATTGTATCTCCCAGATTAGTGTCATAAGGGCATGCATGGAAGACTCCCCGTCCGTTACTTCTTCAGAATATGGTTCTTGAAAGACTTCATTCAATGCTCTAAAACTTACAAATCCCTTCCATTTTGAGATCAATTTCAACCCTTGCCTAATATCTGCACATGAAACCTTTCAAAATATGTTGCTCATCAGCTACTCTTCAATCCGCTTTCACTTGAGTATTTCAAATGCTATCCAGGTCAGCATCACCAAGAATTGTTTGATTTAATATATACTTATGCACACTTGTTTCATTAAAGGTGTTGTAGGATGCTATCACCGCAGCTACTGGTTGCCATGTGAAACAAATACTAATCTTAATCTGTATAGGCAGGGGTGAAGGTTCGTCTCAAAACAACTCATAGTAAAAGTATAAAATGCAGGTCAGAACACGGGTCAAAACAGTTACAGTATGAAGTGCGGGTCCAAACATGTTGGGCCAACCTACAATCACTTTTTTTATTCTCTTCATGGAATTTTATGTATGCAAACATGTCCTATTTTGTTACAAAGAAGTAACATCGTAGGTAGGGTTGTCATACTATATATGTATGTGTGTGTATACTGAATTTCTTTACAATCACTTATTCATTTGATTATACTACTCGAAATTTCCTGACCCGGCAACACCACACGTTGGTGTATGTATTTATTTTCTTTTATCTTTTGGGATGTTGCCCTCTCTTATAAGGAAAAAAAAGGGTTCGAGGGACCGACATTTGAACAAGGCCTCCTGCTATTAAATGCGACTGTGAGCAACCAAAGCCAATCTTGGTAAGAAAGGCGTTGGTATAGTATAACATCATTGAAAATGGGGACACAACTCTTCACAACGCAACTACTATAAAACAAGGCAAACATGCGGAGACATTTTTTAAGAATTTGCTTAACTTGATGGGAAATGAAGACTTGGCACAAAATGAAAATGTTAAACTAACTCTCTATATGGCAGCTTCATCTAGACAACCATCAAGTCCGTAGGTATCTCTACTAACTGTATATATCAACTGTATCAAAATATGCACCCCAATTAATTTTTTGAGATCAAACCAACGCTATTTATATATATTTTTTTTTGGTATAATTAGTTTTGTGATTTGTTGATATCATCCGGTTCTTAAAGACTAATGGTAACATTTGGCAATAGTTTTGCTATATGGGGTTTACGGTGATACGTATGGTTATGCAATTTATGGTCCTTATTCACTTATGCCAACAATTGGTTATGATGGTCACCTTTGTGATGCTCGGCAGTACTAATATCTAAGTCCTTATTTTCAACCAATGAATAAAAAAAGTTATCGTACTCAAATTTATAGAAACGCATACAACATGCTCAGCGACAACTCGTCTGCGTTGTAAATTTGTGCCACCCTAACATCGCGCAAGTATTATGGGATGAAAAATGTTAGGAACCCGTAATGGTTGGTTTGTATTAGATATCGTAATCCTATCTGATATCAGTCGGTCACCCGTCGCAACGCGCGGACAATCCCACTAGTATATTTAATATATTAGATATTTAATATATTAGAATAAAGATTATAAAGTAATAGGCTCACGAGCCAACTCGAGCTCAATAAGTAAAGCTCGGCTCATTTATAAAACAAGCTCATTTTTAGGCTTGAGCTCGGTCGTTTAAGCTCGGTTCAATTTTGAGCTATTAGCAACCCGATCTCGAGTAGATCACGAGCAGCTAGGCTCATTTCCACCTAGACCCGTATGGCGTGTTCGACCCATTTGACTCAAAAATAAACATGAGAAGAGAATAATCTCTCATACATAAGTGTTCACAATCATGGATTTCAACTTTTGTGTATTCCTTTTTCTATTTACAGGATTGATTGAAATACCTTTTTAGTGAACTGAGACACCACATTAACACTTGTACTTATTGTTTTAAGTATGATACAGAACTACACAAAACGATTACATAACTGCTGACTTCCCACAATACGGTCCTTGTGTTCGTCTACTTAAAACTGGTTTGTTTTAAACTTCAAAGTCAATGTTTGAGTAATAGAACAGAACATCATATAGAAAAACACAGATGTCAATGAATCTTTTTTTATCTAAACAAAATCACCTCAAAATTACTAGATACATCAAACATGAATAGCATACTCCCATTTATAAGATAAAATTTAATCTATGCATATCTTTTACAATTTTTTGGTTAGACTGATAAAACAAAAGACCAAAAGAGAATGTAGCCTGCTTCACATTCAAAAGTAAACTCTTAGAACACAAGTTACCTGTTATTAAGACACAGTAACTCAAGTCAATAGCCTGGAGATCAGGACCCCCATTAGCTAAACTTATCACTCCAGCATCATCAACTCCAATACACAAAGATTGATAGAACACAAGGGACCGATCACCAAGTTTAAAAGCTCTTGCTGAGGTCAAGATCCTCCAAATCTGACAGTTTTTACATCTTTTTTTCCCACGGCCGCGTTGTGTTTTTACGTTTTGGTCTAATTTTTTGCTCATTAATATTTCGCAACGAGCGTGCATAGTTCAACTTTTATATGTCTACATTCCTTTTGTTTTTATTTTTTTCGTTTTTTATTTCTTTTGTTTTTACGAGTTTTTCCGGTGTTGGCGATCGCTAGTGACAGTGTGGCATTTATGTTACTTGATATGGTTTTACGTCCCCCACCGCAACGCGAGAAACTTAATGCTAGTTGTATTTAAAAAGTAAATAAAAGTAGGTTTTTGATTGTGGGGTCAAGTTATTCTACACAGTGTACAAAAAATAAAGATGAAAAGGATACAAAAACCACAATGAATTAAGAAATATAACACAATGCGTGACAAAATATAACACAATGTCTATAGATATAACACAATGCCAAAGCAAAAAGACAAGAATCATAAAAATGACACAATGCCAAAGCAAAAAGACAAGAATCATAAATATAAACACATTATTGATACCAACTGCGCATCAATCAGACTAAGCCGGTTGAATGGCACGATGCAGTTGAGAAGCACACGTGCAGTGAACCAAGTTTAACTTCAAGCAGCCATTCACGACGAGAGAACGCTTACCTGGGCACGTATGAAGTGCAGGAAACGAATCACAGAGTGCTTGAACCGCGGGTGGTGTTAGAGCTTTGCATTGACTGATGTTGAGGAACATGAGGCCTTCTTCCTTGTTTTTTACTCGGCTGTGTGCCAAAGCGTACATTGCCCGATCCGTGATGTGTTGACAGCAGTATAGACTAAGAGACCTCAGATGTAAGCAGTTGTTTGCCAAAGCTATCACACTCTCATCTGCATGTTTCATATATATTTTATCAGTTGTAGAACCAAATCAACTTTGAGTGACATTATAGACCGACCCGTATGGCGTGTTTGACCCATTCAAATTCACTAAATGGAACACCATTTAGGCAAAACAAAAACATAAGATTAAATTGTTTAAACCATCATGCTAAACCAACTCATCATGTAAAATTTTAATAAAAAAAGTAGTCAGCTTTGACATATAAAAGTCAACTATATGAATATTATGAACAAATTTACCTGTTATATTGAGACACTGACACAAGTAAATATCATTGAGATCAGGACACCCATAAGCTAAATTCTTCACTCCAGAATCATCAACTGCCATACACCAACCAAGATTTATCGACTCTAGCTGTCGACAATTGTCTCCAATAGCCTGCAAGCACAGCCCAAGACGGTTTATATGCCCAAACTGAATATCAAATACATTCGACATGTACATTTGTAAATCTAGTATACCTTCAAGGCCTTATTGGTCACCGCATTCTCACACCCACAAAGGTTCAAAATCTTCAACTTTCTGCAGTAACTAGTAAGAAACTCGAGACCATCTTCACTAAAAGCTGAGCACTCACTGATGTTGAGTTTAGTTAGGTTTGGACAACCATGGGCCAAAGCATAAAGGGACTGATCACCAAGTTTAGAGTTCATGCTGAGGTCAAGATCCTCTAGATCATGACAGTTTTTAGCAATGGTCTCGACTGCATTATCCTCAAGCAGCGGTTTCATCCTTCGACCGAAGAGTCAAGATCCTTAGATTTGTGAACTTTGGAACAAGAGACAGACCCAAGTTGTTCATATTGTTTGTGCACCTATTGTTTTTATTAGAATTGAAAAATATATACATGAGGGCCAAAGTTCATAAATGTACCCGAGGCGATATAATAGAAAACTAGTGATGCAATAAGATGACTTATGCGGTCGATATAGTATCAACCCAACCCAACCCATATTAACTTCCTATCTGAACCGTCTGGTCAACCCGTTTCAAAAGAGATAAATCTATGGATTTATAGGATCCTAGACTTACTTTCTTTAACCCGAACACCTTTGACTTGCTATGGGGCGAATTCCATGATATATAGGGTCCTAGCACAACCAATCAACCCATAATGTACCCGTTCTGACTTTGTTATCTAGTAACCCATCTTGTTATTTGACCCATCTGCCAATGGGGCTTGCCCACTTGGAAGAGGCGTATGCCTCTTAAAGTGGATGTCCAGGGTTCATACCTTCGCAAGGGTCAATTTAAAATTATTGGTGTAATAGTACAGGAGATGTAACTGTTAGAATAATAAATATAACTTTCTGTTTATGTTTTAATATGTACATTTGAACATGTATTTCCTGTATTTATGTATGTATTAGTATGTATGTTGTTAGATGTAAACATTAGTTGTAAATACATTAGCAATAGATAGGATATGGGTCAATTCGGATACATGAAAGGCTGCAACAAATGGTTTCAAGGACTGATCAAGATGGCTGCACATATCAGCAACATAATGGGTCAAATACTTCGAACAAGGGACAGCAGCATGCTTCAAACAAAAGGTGGGACTTATTGTGAAATGACCAGAGTGCCCTTACAGTTATTTGGCGGCAAATTATCAAACGGTGGCAGTTAAAACACATGACTGAAACATCAAACTGTTTCAGACACATAACTGTCATGAACACACCGATTGGAAACATATATATAGGATTGGATAGTTTCATTTATTCCTTATCAAGATTGTATACAAACACAATCCTATAATCCTTGTAACCATTATAATCTTTCTGTTTTATAACATTCTGTCCGAAACATTCTTATTAATACACTACAATTCAGCCTTCATTTGTTTCTTCTATTGTTTCGTTTTGTTCTTGTGTGTTTGATCAAATATTAATCCGCTGCAAATCTGATTTCTGGGCCAACAGTAACATTTGTTGTTAAAAAAAACATTTCAAAGCATACGGGCCATACTATAACTGTTATCTAAAAAAATGCGTGTTTTAACATGCACTCGTAATGACTTGTTATCTGACCTGTCACATCCCAACCGATCTCATAATGTACCATCTATTATCTGACCCGTCTAGTTAAACCAATACACTATATAATAAGCTTGAAAAAACTACTATTTTGACCCAAACCCGTTTTAAACTAAAAACAATCAAACACGTAAAAGAGAAAAAAGAAAAGATACCAAGAGAGTGAAATATGAGTGAGTTGACTACAAATAGCATTCCTCCAACCACTACAAACACCAGAAGCAACGATGACCGTCCGATCATCGAAAAAAAGACGATCTTCATCAGCAGTTCCAACTGTATGTCCTGCCACTCTCTCTTGATCCTTCTCCCACCTTCCATAGTGGACATTTTCTAACGTAAAATGTAGGGTTTACAAACTGCCCCACATCTCACAAAAAAAGAGGTAGAATGTGATCGTCTTCAACTTTTATGGCGGATAATGATCAGAGAAAATTAAAAGAAAAATATATACAGTGGATCGATCATGAGGGGTGTAATGCGCCGGCGGTGTGTGGGAGTTAAATTTTTACTCAATTTTTGCATGCAGGTTTTCCACAAACTACCCCACATCTCACACACAAAAAAATATTTCTTAAAAATATATTATATTATTTTGGTTTTTTTAAATTAGATTAGCTTGTTCGGTAAGTTTTTCTACTCAATATATATATGTCGTTATCGTATCTCGTTGTGTAACACTCGGCTACTTATTAAGATACGGACACGAAACAAGTAAATAAGAAATATAGCACGATAATTTATTGTGTCGTTTTTTTTAAACACGAACCTGTATATAACATGTTAACACGATAAAACATGTAAGACAATAACCTATTTTATAAACAATAGCCCTCAAATCGTTTTCACAAACCTATGAATGAGATACTAAGCGACGTTGGCGTAAGGACGGCGGGTGATGGGTGACATCGGGCGGGGATGGTGAACAGGTGATGGCGATGGAGGACGGGGACGATGGAGTTGAGAAGGAAGAGGAGGGATGACCGAGCGGTGTATATGTTTGTACACTATGATTTGAAATTTGAAATTTGAAAATTGAATTTAGGGTTCCTTCATCTTTAGTCCGCATATGTATAAGGTATACTCACACTCCATATATAATGTTTTTATATAAATTATTAACATGTCTTAACAGGTGCTTAACATGTTAACCGGTCTTTAACCTGTTTAGATACGAAACATGTTAAGGTCTTATCGTGTCGACCTGTTAAAGATATGAAACATGTTAAGGTCAAACACGAAACTTGTTAAGGTCTAGGGATAGCAATGGGTCGGATATGCGACGGGTTTAGGTAATCCCAACCCCATACCCGATTAGTTATGTTTGTCCCAAAACCCGTCGAGTTTGTATCGAGTAATTACCCATCAGGTATACCCCGCAGGTTTAGGGTAAATCCGCTAATTTTTAAAACTTACCCAATGGGTATATTTGACTAAAAGCACATCGGGTATCTATTGGGTAACTAATAACCCATACATTTAGCATTATTAATATGTATGTAAATGATTACAATATAAATATAAAATACTTAAATCATATAAGACACTAAAAAACATAGATAGCCAATATTATACACTAATTATTGGTGTTTTTTAGCATAAATGACATGGACAATTAGATATACAAGAAACTATATCGGGTAATCTAATTGGGTAAACAGGTATACTTTATCGGGTAATCGGGTCTGGTAAACGGGTATATAATCAAATCTCGAACCCGTCCCAAACCCATGAAAAAAATAAAAACTAATCCCTTACCCAATTACCCGTCCCAAATGTGTCGGGTTCAAGTTTGATTGCCATCCCTATTAAGGTCGTGTAGGTTCATATTATGTTATCGTGTTTGTGTCTGAAATTGTCGGCCCTAAGAACATAGTTGATCAATGAAATATCAGTTTTTCTCTCTATAGTTCCTCTCACATTTATATGCTTTTGAGATTTGTTTCGCAACACGTTATCAGCACGAGTTGCTTTTGGAGTTGGATCGCATTATTATAAAATAAGCCGGTAATATCCTCCAACATGTGTTGTAGACTTACAAAAAAAATATTACCAAACAGAAAGCATAAGTAAAATCGTTAACCCATGCATGCCCGTTGTGGCGTGTTAATGCGAAGAAAATTGGACCAATACGTAAAACATAAAAATAATTACTAAGTCGGTCTAGGATTCCGCACGTTGTGAAGAACCTGCCTAACAAGGAAAAATAGATGTGTTACGACCGCCTGTCAAATGGGAAAAATATGAAGAAAAAAAAAACGTTGAACCCCGAACGCACGTTGCGACGTGTTAACTCTCAAAATTTAGATTGAAAGGTAAATGAAAAACTTAGGAAAGATGAAAACTGAAAAGTATGAAAGGCCAAAGTTGAAAAAAAAATGTTTGGGTTTAATTGCAAAAGATAAAAAGTTTTGGGTTTAAACTAAAAAAACAAAGAGGTTAAATTGCAGGCGTTAAAACTTTTAAGTTAGAAGTGAAAATCAAATTAAAGAGGTTAAATTACAAAAAAAAAAAAAAAAAAAAAAAAAAGATAAACTTTTTTTTGTGTTAGAAGTGAAAAATCATTTTTTTAAAACCCCACTACGCGGCGAATACAACACGACAAGCCTAAAGAAGTTGTTAGCTGTAGTTTTGATAACATACACTTTTAATCTATTTATTTATCATTTTTATTTTTATCCGGTAACTTATGTGCATTAACTTTTTCTTGAACAAAATTAAATAAGGAGCTTTGTTTTCATTAGTTTTCACAACATTCAGATATAACTTTTATTGAATAAGGAGTTACATTTAGAATAACTAGTTTTTTTTTTTGCCGCACGTTGCGGCGGCGTCGTACGTTACATGATAAGTTATGGACTATAATGAAATCAACCCACTTGTTTCAAAAGTAAATTTACATCGAAACGTAAAGTAATCCAAATTCATACCATAGAATGAAAATATATTATATTTGATTCGACTTGTTTTCAAACAAAATAACGTACATAAAATTAAATATGTGCAATGTCGTTTACGCTGTGGTAAAGTATCGACTACAATAGACCCGACCCGACTCGTTACCAAACTAAACTAATGTCGAAACATATAATAACTCAAAATTTATAACCGTTTAACAAAAACATATTACATTTAATGGGGAAAGATCCGGTACAAATAGCTTTTTTTGGTAAGAACTGTAAGAATCAAAGGAGGGTATTTTTTTTTTAATTTTTTTTTTCAAAATTTTTTTTCCCCATATTGTTAAACATGTATTATAGTATTGAAAACTAAAAAAAAAAAATAAAAAAAAAATTTTGGTGTAGAGTAATTACGTGTAGAGTAATTACATAATTACTCTATGTAAACTAATGTATTTACCTTAATGACGTAATTACACTAAAAAAATTTTTTTTTTTAAAATTTTTTTTTGTATTATTCATCTAGAAAGAATGTTTAAGCACATGGGAAAAAAAAATTCTAAAAAAAAAAATAAATTTTTTTTACCCCCTTTGATTCTCACAGTTCTTACAAAAAAACTATATGTATTTGATCTTTACTCTACATTTAATTACCTAATTTCTTTCCTTAGAAAACTTACGTCAAAATGTAGCTCAACTAAAAACGCACATAAAAAACATTATATAATTAACCCGAATCATTTCCAAACAAAACCCATATTACGCAGTTGGCACTAACGTAGTCACGTACACAAAGAGAAATCTATAAATTCAGTACCGGAGTACGCTTATGTAGACAATAGACATAAAAGAAATTTACATCAAATAAGTAATAGTTAGCATTCTTTACATAACATAAAAAGTTTAATTTATTAAATTTAGGCAGATAATAATAAAAAAAAATTAAAGCAGGACTTTTGTTTTAAACAATTATGACCCATCAGATTAGGCGATTAGCAATGGCTGCATGAAGAAAAACTGCTCATATCTTTTCAGGTTCCTCTCAATCTATATTTCCTCTTTCTTCCCCTAAAATCACCTACCCAAGTTTTTCATCTACACACATTAAATAACCTAGATGCAAGCATAAGCCAATATAGCTAAGCATGAGTTGTTTCGTGGTGGTCCAGGTTTGGCAAGAAAGGGAATCGCTACAGCAACATGTGAACATGGCTTAACGTTGGTGGCGGCGTAAGCCGGTCTAACCTAGCAAGTCCGAATAGCTAAGGCGGCGGCCACCAGTGGTTCAATTAGTCTTTAGATCTTGTATAGCTTCACCATCTCCGCGAGGCCTTCATCGACGTGCTTGTTCCCTTTTGACCAGATCGGATGCGACGCCGGTTATCCGTAATCTCGGTAGGTATTCGGCAAGTAAGGGCGGCGGGGCGGCAACATTTGGTTCTCCTTTTCGGCTCTCTCTGTCTGCAAATCAACTTTTTATGAAACAAAAAAAGTAAAGAGATATGGCAGTTTTGTCATTTTGGAATTTATCAAGGCTATTTTTGTAATTTGAGTTGGTATCACCGACCATGCATTTTAAGATGTTATATAATGTATGTTTTGTGACATAAACTACATCGAGTACCAATAACGAAACAAACTGTTCTGAGAGCAATTAAACAACATCGGTAACAATATTGGTGTTATTATAACCGGTATCGGGATATACATTTAAAGTTCTTGATCGATTTAAAGCACACGTCGATATCGTTTTTTGGGGGTTTACATTAGACAACTTTTTAGTAGTTAAACCATTCTAAGTGAACTTTTATATTTGCGCAATTGAGCTTAAACCATTTAATTAATTAGCATCACAACTTGTGGGCTTAAATACTTTTATTAGATGTGTATATAATTGAGCTTAAACCATTCATGGGAGTTAATGTCCAAATTTCAAAAGAGTTGGGTGTCAAAATTTCATGAGGGTTAGTGTTCATGGGGTCAATCAAGATTTTAATGTATATATAGTGCTAAAAAAGAATCATGAGGGACATTCCTATCAGGTTCGTGGGTACAAAATGTCCATTGGAATATAGTATAGTATCTGAAAGTGCCGAGTATCATTCCATAGAACACTAAAACTATCGACAATGGGTCATCGCTGGTATCTAATCAACAAATAATCAGAGTGATAGCGAAAACTAAACACAATTAATCATGAATACATGATATGTCACCGATTCAATTTCTATGAATACAATGTTAGTACAAGGACGGGTCGATTCGGTTAGGCTAAAACCAAACTCAAAGCTGATGTATCAATTTTAGAACTTAATTACCAATTAAAGTGAACTTTTATAGAGTGTCAGTTACACTTGCTATGTTATAACTTGGGCACTAAGAAGACACAGGTGCATAAGTTGGAGGTAGCTGAGATGAGGATGTTGAGGTGAATGTGAGGGCACCCTAGCTAGACAAGATAAGAAATGAGGTTTTTTTGGATTTGGCGTGGCTAGTATAGGCGGATAAGATTGGGGAGGGGGGAGAGGTTGAGACTTGAGATGGCTTGGACATTGTTAGGAGGAGGCAGGTGATGGCCACGGTGAGCATCGTGAAACACATCTAATATTCGGTAAATGTTTCTTCAAGTACTAAACATATCTCAATTTAATACCATTTTAATTAACAAATCCAGTATGATTTTGGTTAAAAAAAAGGAAAGGGAAAGGAAAGGAAGGGGAAAAAGTT
>JAUTDX010006396.1:0-20841 GCA_030844895.1 Ambrosia x helenae
ATCAAGCATCATGTACAAGCCTTATAATGCAAAAAAAAAAAAAAAAAAAACACGGGATATACATCAGAATTAGGGTTTCATTCATCATATTTCCATATCTCATTCTTCAAAACTTTATCCGCCTCCTTTTCTGGAGATTCGAGACATCAGGCGATTTCCAACGATTTCACCAAATCGCTGACTTTTTCACTAGATCGACAAAGATTCCAACATTTGTCAACGGTAAGAGACACTTTGTTTTGATTCTGAACACTATTTATCATTAAAAACCCTAACAAAGATTAGCAGGTCGACTATGAGTAGATCCAGAGTGACTGATGTTGTTTCTGCTGCAATGGGGAGCCGATATGGTACAAATCTGGTTCAATAACATCTGTGGTCAGCCACTGAGGTACAAATTTGGTTCATCCCTTTGTTTTTGTTGGCTTTTTGTCATTTTAGGGTTCTGGTCGGATAGGAGGATTTGTTTAAAAAAAAAATAAGATGATTTATTTTGTATTTATATTTATATTTTAACAAATACAAGTTAATTTTTTTCATGTTATATACAAATCTGGAGTTTTTCCTGTCTAATTGTTACAATGTTGTTTTTACAGCTAGGTATGGAGGGTTTTATTGTGAGGTTTGGGCTATGATTCCAGTAAGTTACTCGCTTAACCATTCCACTTTGTACATCTGAATCTAGCTTAGACCTGTTCGGTTCCAACTACCAGTTTTGGGTTTTAAAATGAAAGTCTATTGGTATGTTGGAGTGTGTGCAGGGTTATTTTCCTTGTTTGCATAACTCATACATAACTTATAATGAGAAGTTTTTTGTGAAGACCTCGAAGGGGACGCGATTCGAAATCAAGTGAAACCTGAAGATGCGGTTAGTCTTGATTTTAATTGCGCTTGTTTTTTATTGATTTTGTTTGACCGTGGTCGTCTTGTATGTAATTGGTTGTGAATTAGCGTTTTATGCTTTGGAGTTTTACTAGATTAGGTTAAGAGCATCATGGATTTGTGGTGCTCAAATTGTGAAAATTGTTATCATAGAGTAATTGTTTTAGTGTCACATACTGTTAATTAGATTGTGCCTTTTTCATATGGTCTGATTGTTTCTGGATGTTACATTGTTAGAGAAGTGAGCAGTAATCACATTTGATATAGCGAAAAGCACCAAGCTATTTTAGTTATTTGCCATGTAATTTGTTCAGAAGCATACTCAGTTTTTGTTCTTTGTTTTTTTAAGTTACTCATTTGCCATTAAATGTAATTTTTCAGAATCCTAACGCAACTATTCTTGAGCTTTAGAGGATATGTGGGCTGGAAGAAGGAAAAATTGTGTCATTAGAGAGTTAAGCAAAATGGTTGAAGGTTGCTAGATTTTTGTTTTGTTTTGTTTTCTCTCTTTGATTAATAACGTACTGCTTAACTGTATTTTGTTAATAAAATAATTGTAGGTACTTTTTGAAGTTTTGGTGGTTCACTCCTCACAATAGGTGTTACTGTGAGCGAAGTTTTGATGACAAAACTTGATAGATCTAAGAATTGTTATAGGTTTATCCTTAATGTGTTGCTACTAGAGTCGTTGTTTGAATCTGTTGAATGCAATTGGTTGAAACATCAGTGGTAATTTGAAGTTAGGGTTGTTTCTATCTCTATTTACAGATTTGTTGTATCTCTTAAGAACTCGAATAAATGTGATTATTCTTTTGTTTATGGTAATATGATGCATATTTGTGCACATTTTTTTTAATAAGCTTAGTTGAGTATGGTATAAATATCGTTTCTTTACATGTTTAGTTGGCAAGCGTACACAACTACATAGGATTGTTGGGGTGATACTGACGGATGATACTAGGTAACCTCTTGGAAGTGGTGCTATACGGCTCTGCAGGATGTTAATATCCTCTCTCACCCAGGTATATAAACTATCAAGGATTTACTTCTAATTTCCAAGGTATATAGGTTATCAACATTTGTTTAAAAGTGATATTTATTTCACTTGGAACAAAAAATATAAAGATGAAAATTGTGTGGTTAAAGAATTATTTAGAAGTTGGGACTTTGGAGGCTTTTATACATTAAAATTACACTTTTGACCCATTTAAACCCAACAAATGGGTCAAAATAATACTTCCAAATTGACTCATATCGGTGAGTCGAAATTTCCATGATTATTAAGGGAGACTTTACTATTATGCGCAGATAAAGCACAAACAGAGCTGGCACAGCCTGTATATGTTTGGGACAAATAATAGCTGTCGATACCTTACATAGGATTCGACTATGCAATTCTTTTCTCCTGCTATAAGGAACAACTTAAAATCTAAAGATTTTTGCTATGGTGAAGGATGTAGTTCAGGCTCAGGTATAGTGTTTGGTCAGCTAGCTCCTACTTTTGTTTCGCATGTAGAACAAACTATCATGGAAAGACATGTAGATATTATTTCTTCTGATTTTGGTGTTATTTCTAAAGGAATGAGTCCTCAAGGGGACGGTGGTTGAAGATTTGCGCAACGGTCATGCAGGTTTTAGTGATCAAGTTGTTGCTGCAAAATCCAAAACGGACTGAAAACCACTCCGTCATAAGACTGGCAATTGATATTTCATAAGACTGGCAAAACGGTGTGGCGGGTTGGGTAATGAGTCGAAAGGCTAATTTTACAAGTAATTTTAACTTGAAATTTGCAAAGAATAAAATCAATGTAGGGCATGCTGAAATAGATTTTGCATCTTTTATGGGACTAGGGTATGTAACTTTCGGTTATGGAAAACATACTTTCTATATGATTGTAGTAGGAACGAAATGAGCATACGATGAAGAGAGGGAGAAGAGAGTTGCTGCTGGGGAGAGGAAACTACAGCCCTTTAATCACAGAAAAACACTGCCAGCCATGAGACACGTCATTGGCAGGTAAAGTTCCGTTCATAGGTATAATTATAATTGTGCTCACTTCCAATAAACTTTTCAATATTCTTGTAATTTTATAGTGGCAGCCACTACTTGATGATTGGATTATAATAAACTTTTCAAACAATTGTTTTAAGATGTAAATTACTTTATGAACTACAATTTTGTTTTGAACTGTCTAACTTGGTATTTTTATAAACTCAGAAAAAAACACATCTGGCCTTTTATGTCTTAACTCAAAACTAGAGGTGGCAAATTGTGAAGGTTGAGTTGGGCAGGGGTCAAATGGGTCATCCTGTTTTCTTGAACCAAAACGGGTTTGTCAGACCAAAGTGACAAGGTGGCACCTTGTTTGTTCACTTTCGAGCCAAAAGCATGATTTAGGATTTTTGAAGATTTTAAAGAACTTTTGATATGCAGAATTACTTTATGTGTTCTCTCCACATTTTGTCTCATGAGATGATCAAGGTTTGTTGCTGGTCTTTATGAAATTTTTACGCCAACATCTCTGTAAGTTATATTTGCTCCTTTAATAGATGAAATTAAAAATAAAACCAACCCATTGATGAAGGAATAAGTAATAAATGTGTAATTTAGGAAGGAGGCAAGGAGGAGCTGATGGTTTCGCTGCATCATATATTATTGGTGTTGTGAACGTAACAATAATCACATATGTTTGCAATTATAGTGATTGGCCGATTTACATACGGCATAGGCTGGTAAGGTATGAATCTATCTATCTATCTCCGGAACCCAACCCGGCCATTTGTATTCTCGCTGACATATTTGTGACTTATTCGAACAGGTAAAACGTGGAAATAAAATACTTGTGCATGCAGTAACCGGTGGATTTGGATCATTATTGTGTCGATGGGCCAACGCACTTGGAGCCATGGTTTTTGGAACCATTTCGACCAAAGAGAAGACTGTAAAGCCAAGGAAGACAGGTGCCACCATGTCATGTCACCAAATTAAAGTTGCCTCAATCTATTAACTTTTAGAAGTTTGAACCATTTGATGTATGTTGTCTATCCTTATAATTATTTTAGTGTTGCTACCCTTTTTTATGAAACTTTTTATTGTTAAAAGACACAAAAGGCATGCTTTGGTGGTTGCCGACAATTTGAAAACTATTGATACCACAAAGCCACGTGTACGCATGAGCTTCGCATCTTTGCCTGGCATGTGGGAAAGTACACTAACAGTCAACGGCTTCTCTAAGGTGTATAATTGAACATCATTTAAAAGGTCTCTTCTTATGCTTTTTATACTTTAACATCATTTACTTTAATCATTTGCTGTCATAATATTTGTGGCTCACTTAGTCTTCATTTCCTAGGTTTTTGCTATGCTGGTTGGAGACTTGGATTTATTGTTGGTCTAAGTTCTTCATTGTCGCCTCTAATAAAATCCAAATCAGGTACATATTGTTGCATTAAAGCTGCTATTAATCATTATTCATCAAACATCACGTAATAATATCATATCAGATGTGGCTCGCTTAAATTGATATATGCCAACTTGACACGTTTTTAATTCGTCTGTTTTGAGTTAAAACAATTTGTTTAGAATGAGTTTTTACCTGTCACCAAACCGGAGCCTCCCGTATTAACCATTTTGCTAGACTAAATTTTTATTCAAACTTTTGTTGAATATGATGATATCCTCTGAATATTTGACTGATGTGGTCGGTGGTCCCTCTATATTTTGCTAGAAAGGGTGGGTAAACATTTTACCAAATGCTCATATATTAAGTTGGTTCAGATTGGATAGTATCCTCAAAACTTAACAAAACACTATGCATGAAACAACATAATGTCATTGCTGCATTATCTTCATTAGCGACATTACTTTTTTCATCTAATGCAAAAAATAAATGTTTTTGTAATTTCCTGCAGAAATCAGATGGTAGAAAATGTTGAAACTGTGTAGAGGTTCAAAAGGGTCTCAGTGCAGGCTGTAGAAATGGCCTGTCCCACTAATTTCCTTGAATGATGAAAGACTACAAAATGGTGAAAAGAGTACATGCTAAAGAAACATTGCTCAGTGCTGCAACAATGCTTTAATGGGGTCAAAAGCTTTGTAAGGAACTCTATTTGGTCAAAAGCACCAAAAAGCACAAAAGTTGCAGCCATACAACATTTGAAGTTTTGAACCCATGTACAGTCACACCTTCTCACTTACCATACATTTAGCAAGTGGTTATAGGCGACTTAGGAAAAGGTGTAGGGGTAGTAAAAGGTGTGGGGTTCGATCCCGGTGTAAGTTTATCAGTTCAAAAAAAAAAAGATAGGCTATTACCGTTAAGTTCCAAATTTTGATTGACTATCATATATATTATATTGTTTTATTTCAGTTATGGTAAACAGGGTGACTATGGTCTGGCAGTGTGTGTTCAGTTACTTATCTTTTATCTATACTCATTATTTATTATATTATTTAATACTTTACATCATACAAATACTAACATGTTCATATAATTTTCTTATTAGATATGAGTAATTCATATTATAGTTGACTTACGAGGAAAGTAGGAATAATGTTTGGTCTCGGATGTTCAGTATTGCTTTAATTATGTCCCCGAATGATTTTGAAACGTATATAAATTGGGTGCTTTTAGACTTGAACGATTTTTTATTTTTTTGAAAAGCTACTTTCATTAAAACACCGGCAAGTCCTCAAACCGAGGGGCCGTCACGAAACCAAAACAACGAGTTACATCATATACATAGGAGAAACAACCCAATCCTTCCACATTACATCTTGTATCTACTTCTATGTTTAACCAAAAAAAAAGAAGAACACTTAATATTTGCAACCTTGGTTCCTTGTTAAAGATTTTATTGTTCCTGGACAACCAAATCTCCATAATGTGATAATAGAGATACCTCTAATAAGGTCATTAGCACGCTTATCCCCTTGATGAAGCTTGTACAGCTCTAAACAGTCTCGGGTATCAAACATGAAAAAATTCCGAATGCCACACCATGAAGAAACTGCAGCCCAACACCCGAACGCGAACCCACACCCAGAAAAAGGTGAATAGACGTTTCAATATCATAATTGCATAACACGCAGACCTGGTCTTCGATAACAACATTTCTCTTGACTAAAGCATTAGCAGTGGGAATTCGATCCATCTCAGCCCTCCAGCGAAAAAATTACATTTCAAAGGCACCCATTTGACCCAGCTGAAGCGATGCCAGTTCTCACCCATCTGATGCGACTGAATCGCTTTCTTAACCCCCTGAACAGAAAAAGGAGATGTACCTGAGCCAGTCCAGACCCACCTGTCTGCTGTTTGGTTGATACTGCAGGCCTGCAGGGCCGAAGACAAGGTGCACATCTCTGAGTTCGCCTTAGCCGAAAGCTGCTCATGTTGCTGCAGAATAATCCAAGATCCAGAAACAACGTCCCCAGCCACTTGTCACAAACAAGGCAGTCTTTATGAACGATTAATTACGTTTTTTGAACGTTTGTATCTATGTTTTTGCACCTTTTATTTGTTTTGTCTTATGTTTTCTTGCTCTTCGTATCTGTTATGGGTTCATTTATTGAACCGATAATGGAAGACCATGGCATTATTAAAGATCTCTTGTGTAGCATAGAATTTGGTATATTGTGCTATTTGTTTGGGTAAAATTTTATATAGCTTGATAAAAAATGCATGTCCATTTCTTTGTTTATTTTGGATTTACATAAGAATAAATACGCACACTGGGTGTAGCATCAAAGGATTCATAAGTTAACTTAATTGAGATATAACATATTACACGGCTAACTAAACTAACTTAAGTACTATACAATATATCACGACACCACCGATAAACTAATAGAAAACAAGTACCGAGTTGTAAATTGTCACCACCGCCGCATCGCGCGGGTTTCCTGCTAGTACATTTATATGAACAACTCTGTTTTGAATGAACATCACACCAATGTGTTGATAAAAATAAGTGTATCAGAGTGGTATGTATGAAATTTTGTAAAACAAAGGAAGATGGCAAGATCGCAATTAAACAAAATTTAGAAATGTCTAAAAAAAATGAAAAATTAAGGTTTCATCAATTTTGTAAATATAAAAAAACTTATTTACACTTTATTGTTTGAATAAAGACAGATAGTAAATTTTAATTTATCAAATTGAGTATAGTATTGTTATAATTATAAAATAAAGTTCTAAATAAAAGTCTGATGCATCGTGCTTCAAATGATGCATCGTGCGTCAAATGATGCATCGTGCATCAAATGATGCATCCAACCATGTAATATACAACCGCGTGTTTAACATTGCAACAGGGTGTTTGTTTAGGCCTAATGTATGACAGACGAACTAATGTAACAAACGGCACTTTCAACTGTGTAGTTGATGTACAACGGCGTGTTTCTCTAGGTTTAATGTATGATCGAATATACTATGCGATTACAATGGTTTATCAATCACATTATAACTATATGCCTAAAACCACGTATAATTTATCATACGCATTTAACCATGACCTATAATACACGTGTATCGTAAGTTCACACAATGTTTATACATGTGTGTCTATTATCTATACAATGTGTTTGCCCTACCATTATATTAAAAAATAAACGCACCTAACATCAATAATTAAAAATGAAAATTGTTTTTCAGCACTATCTTAAGATATTAACGAGGCCCATTTGTATATAAATATAATCGATGTCAAAAGGCACTTAGAAATAATCAAATCCCATATCTTTATAACAATGATTATGTTTCTAACTAAAAATACGATATTAATATATTATGTTCTTTTGCAGCCGAGTCAATGAGGCATGACTCATGAAGAAGACTCTAGAGATCGATATAAAAATCGAAATCGAGTTTTTCAACCAACGAATTAGTAAATGCTCTTGGCCTTAATTCATTCTAACAAGCAAATGTGGATGGCTTGCAAATGTGAATGTATTTTTATACTTTTTTTTGTATTTTAAATGACATAATGTTAAGGCGAAACCAAATTAGATAGTACACCCTTTATCAAGAAATAAGCTAATATTATTATACATGACCATTTCAATTGAGCTGAGTCTAAAACCGTTGGAATTATATTCGAGTAGTTTCTTATGACGGATTTAGAGGGTCATCATTTAATAATAAACTTTTAGTGTTTAGATCAAATATAAACAACATGTGTATAGCACTCGTTGTGTTTGAACTAGAATAATCATTATTTAATTAGTTATTCGTTTTAATTTAAAAGTTTACCGCTATATATTATACTTAATCACACCCAATACAAGTAATTTGTTTTGGTGATTTCTGCTCTTAATAATATTTATAAGTTGCCAAAGGCATTATAGCCCAACGATATTTTGGTAGTGGGATAAGACTTAGGGATTATAAGGTCTTGGGTTCGAATCTTACAAGAGGGTTTTTCATAATTATGAGTTTCTTTCTGAATTGGTGACTTGGTGATGGATATATGATCACGTGGTAACACTAATGACATTAATAATACTCCAGAGCTTCTTGAGTGATTACAGTTAACCGTTCAAAGTATATATATAAGTTACAACTACACGCAAACAATGTACAAGTTTTGAGGCATGGAATATTTGCCATCTCTATCCAATTTTCCAATCAAATCAAAGAAAGGTCTTATGGCATTCCCTATTCCCTGCCCATGCTATGCTATGCTTGTCGCCATTGCTTTAACATAAAGTTTCATTCTTTTTATCACCAATCCTCAACCTTTAAATTTATTCTTCTACTCAAAAAAATAATTAACATTATTATTTTCTTCATTATTCTTTTTAAAACTTCTATGATTTATCAATTTCTCTTTACCTATTATGGTGTGGTCATATATCAACCTAATTAGTGAACTACATGTGTATATAAAATTTGATTATATGTTGATCAATTTGAGATATTTCAATAAGTATAGTTTTGAGTCATTTACATATCTTTAGCCAATAACAGAACTTTTGTGGTCACTAAAAGAATTTGGCAATGACCAGAGATAGGAGCGTTCATAATTTAATTTTCAAAAATTCGATTTGGATTTGATTCCAACTGAGTCAAGTAATCAAATTCAATTTTATATATTTTTTTATTCGATTTGAATTTGAATTAACATTATACATACTTTTTAGGGAAAATCACAAAATAGCCCGTTGACGAGTGATTTGCCAAAATAGCCTCTCCCCTCTCTTTGGAGAGACGGGTCATGGCTCCCAACGAGCCTGAACCGTCCCCGGAGAGCCTTTGGTTTTACAACCAATGGCCAACCAACACGTGGCGTCTCTGATCCGAGGCCTGTCAACGTCTCCCGAGACGGGTCAGAACCGCCGAGTCGTCTCCGTGGGCCCTTGAGTCGTCTCAAGCCGTCTTCGCTAGCCTTTGAACCGTCTGAACCGTCTCACGAATGTATATAAATACTCCAATTCACTTCAAAAATTTGTACCACCCCTATCATCTATACTAAACCTTCATCAAACCTTTCATCTTTCCAATCAATGACGTTTTTACTTTTCCAACCGAAGCCTACCGGCTTACGAAAATATTGTCCGATTACTTGGATTGTTGTTACATCTGCGTACAGCTACTTGGATTGTTGTTGCATCTGCGCGTGGGTTAACCCGTGTAGAATGCTCGATGATGTGGTGGTCTATTTTATTTGCAAGAAGAGTTCTTTGTCTATGTAACGCACATACACCATTCAAACAAAGTTCAAAGCAAGTAAATTTGGGAAGTAATATCCAATCAACCCTACGTCCGTCGTTGTAATAGTATAGTTTGTTTATTGTTGTTGTTAATAATATAGTTTTTGTAATATTTGTTGTGTTTTGATAATCAAGATTGTTGTAATATTACAAAAAACATAAATAAACATAAGATTCATTCCATTAATAAAAAAACATAAACATAAGATAATTGGATTAATTGGATATATTACAAAAGTTATATAAGCTACGCGTTAAGACGGTCCCTCACCATTTGCCAAGCAGACACATGTTAGAATTCTTTGTGTCCTTAGATTGATGCTGTCTTTTTGTATATCTGATGGTCGCGTCTTCGGGCATGTCTGAGGGTACCACTTCAAGTGTCCGATTGTGGTACCCGTTGAAGATCTGACACTTCGTGTTCAAGTCCGTCAACTTACGGCTAAGAGGCTCGATGGTTTGGTCTGAGCCTCCAACAATCGATTGTATTCATGCAAGATCGGTACCACTTGTTTGTTTGGTGTGGGCTTTCTTCGACATGTTTCCATGCTGAAATTAGTGCAATTTCCTGTTCCTCAGTCCATCGTTGGGGTGCCATTTTCCTTGAATGAATGAGACGGTGGGTGGTAGTGATAGTTTTAGTGGTAGTGGGGAGTCGGACGGGAATGGGACGGAGTTTGGGACGGAGAATGATATATATAGGGTTGAGGTGGACAACTGAACCGTCGGATAGTCATCGGGACTCACCGGAGACGAAGAGACCCGAGACGTCTCGGGAGACGGCGAGCCCTCATGGGGAAATGTGACCCGTCTGGAGAGACGGTTTGAACCGAAGGCGAGCCGGCATGGGGAAATGTGACCCGTCTGGAGAGACGGTTGACAGGCCTCGGATCAGAGACGCCACGTGTTGGTTGGCCATTGGTTGTAAAACCAAAGGCTTTCCGGAGACGGTTCAGGCTCGTTGGGAGCCGTGACCCGTCTCTCCAAAGAGAGGGGAGAGGGCTATTTTGGCAAATCACTCGGTCAACGGGCTATTTTGGTGATTTTCCCTACTTTTTTAATATATTAATGGGGGTGTCTGTGTTATGCGGTTGAGATCACACTACATAGGTTGCAGTGCCAGTACATGGGATCGTTTACACAAAAATAGTCTGATATGACCCAAAAAATAAAGTCGTATTTTATATTGTTTGGAAAACATAAAAGCCAGATAGCTGGTAGCAGCTTCGATAATATGAATATCAATATCGATGTTCAAATGGTGTCACTTTCGTTAGTCATGGTATTAGTATGGTAATGACACTCGATATAACTTAGGATACCAAAAAAAAGACTACTCAAGATATGAAATTGTCTTGAACTATAAGAAATTTAAAAAATGTAAAAACAAAAGTTATATGAGATACGTACATACAACTATAGGTAATAACCATCACGCATACCACCTGCTACATGTTCTAAGTAATTACATGAAATCTAACTGTGTAGAATCCACAAACAAGGAACTATACTTGCTTCTATTTCTATGTAACAGACCATCATACACATGAACAATTCAAAACTTCTAGCAACACAAATAAAACCTTAGGCATTCTTTCAATTTTTTTTAAATCAGTGCACTTTATTATTGTCATATTGAAACAAAAACAATGTTCCTTACTTCTTTACATTAACATTTCACCAACAATACGTTGTATCTGAAAAATTGCAACATACGTTGTATCTGAAAACTTGCAACATAAAACTTGCAAAGAGAGCATGTAACTCACTTGCATCACTCTTTCAAATGAATAGGAATTCACATACATGTGAGCAAATCTCCAATAATATCTTACATTTATTCATGAATTTGTATTCAACCTTAACATTAAAAACATGCTTTCCAGGTACTACATCCGTGGCACTCTAAGAAACAACACCTCTGATGCAACAATTATATTATTCGACACAACAATGGAGTCCTTCATGAAAGCTACCTGCCCGGAATAATGGGTTAATAGTTAACACGAAGCAAGAAATAATACAAGATGCAATCATGGACCTAGTAGGCCAAAAAAAAAACTATTTGAACTTTGCTTCAGTAGTCCATCACACGCAATCACAACAAAGTTCATTATCAATCATGTGCCTAACCCAAAATCCCTCCACTTGAAGAACCAAATCATCAATGCCACAAACACTTTGTGTTATTAGTAATATCAACAGAAATGCCAAACTAATATTTGTACTCAGGGGCGGACATACAACACAAGCAGGGGTTGCGGACGTTGCGGCTCAACTTTGCGCGCGTAGTGGAAAATTAGTGAAAAAATTTGTTTTTTTTTACGAAATTTGGAAACGTTGCTACTAAAATGAAAAACATGAAAAACGTTACTACTGAAAAATGTTTCTAGATCCGCCACTGTTTGTACTATACTAATAATAACATACTATTAGTTGCGTTCACACGCTTATGTCTTCAATATGGTCTACCCAGACCTAACTGACCCAAACCCAAGCCAAATCGTACCAACAACCCTTTTGAGTGGCACATTATTGTTGGCATAGGCAATACAAATAACTCACAAAATAAGATGAACACTCAAATACTCAACACAGATTCACTGTTATTATTAACAGATAACTGAGAGTACATGGAAACAAAAGAAATGACTATAACCATTTAAATAAGCAGGACTCTAACGGCTAATAGGAAACAATCAAAACAAACAAACCAAAAGACTCGGACTTAACATAACAGCTTCAACAGCCTTATTCAAACTTGAAAACTTCAGCCACGTGCATGCATGAGAATAGGAGGGAACTTTAATTATTCTCAACCCCCCCCCCCTTATTCAAGTTCCTTACACCAAGCATCCTTTTAAACTTCACAAACTTATCTTTGCCCAAAGGTTTTGTCAAAACATCAGCCATTTGATCTTCTGTGCCACAGAAACTCAACTTAAACCATCTTTTGACTCACCATGTCTCTAATGAATTGATGTTTAAGCTCAATATGCTTTGACTTTCCATCCACCACTGGATTTTTAGACAGCTGAATAGCTGACTTATTATCACACCAAATAACAGTGGCCTCATCTTGAACTATGCCTTGATCCATCAAAAATCTTCTTAACCATATAGCTTGACAGGTTGCACTAATGGCATAAATGTATTCTGCTTCTGTACTGGATAAGGCAATAGATTGTTGCTTCCTAGTGCACCATGCAATGCACCATGCCCAATTTGAAAACACTAGATGACACACTCTTCCTGTCATCAAGGCATCCAGCCCAATCACTATCAGTGTACCCTAACTAGATTAATCTTCTGATGCTTAACATACTCCAGACCATATTGAATAGTGCCTGCCACATATCTTAACACCCTTTTTGCAGCACCAAAGTGAGTTTTGCTTGGATCTTGCATAAATCTGGATAATACATTTACAGCAAACCCAATATCAGGCCTGGTATGCTGTAAATACATAAGTCCACCAACCAAACTTCTATACATTGTTGCATCAGCAGCTTCTGCACCATCATCTTTCTTACGTTTTTTCATTTGAGTTCATTGGAGTATCCTCAATCTTGCATCCCAGCATTCCAATTTCTTGATCATCTCTTCTGCATACTTGCTTTGACATACATCAATTATCTTCTCACTTTGATACACTTCCAGTCCTAAAAAGAACTTTAGTAACCCCAAATCTGTCATTTCAAATTCATTCATCATACCATATTTAAACTCCACTTCAATAATTCAGTATTGTGACTAGTGTAGATAATGTCATCTAAATAAAGACACAAAATACATCATTCTATTATCCTCAGTCTTCTTGACATACAGAGTTGGCTCATTGTAACTTCTCGTAAAGCCATGACTTATAAAATACTCATCAATTCTAGCATACCAAGCCCTTGGGGCTTGTTTAAGGCCATACAAGGCTTTTAACAATCTGCAACCTTGTGTTTCTTCATCAGCAACTTCAAAACCCCTTGGTTGTTCAACTATATATCCTCTTCCAGCTTCCCATTTAGAAAGCTGACTTAACATCCAATTGATAAATAAGCCAACCTTGAGCCGTTGCAACTGATAAAATAGTTCTTTATAGTTTCAAACCTGGCTACTGGTGCAAAGTGTCTTGAAAATCAACACCCTTTTTCTGAGAATACCCTTTTGCCACCAGTCTAGCTTTATGCTTCAATATCTCACCATGGTGGGCCATGTTTAGTTTAGTACAACCACTTTAAACCAATAATATTCTTGTCAACTGGTGCCTCAACAAGTTTCAAGGTTCCATTCTTGTCAATGGCCTTGATTTTCAATCATGGCTTCTCTCCATTCCTTCTTAACAACTGCATCAACAAATGTTAGAGGATCATTAGCATTTAGCAAAACTCACATACCAAGTGTTCCTCCATAGGTGTAGTCTTATCATAAATTTCACCGACTTTGTCTTCGGAACAAAAGATGATGCATTGTCACACCCCGCCCAGGTCTGGGCACTTACAGTGACCAGTCGGCGCAAACTTGAAGCGGAAACGTAATCTCATTACATAACTTGAGTATTTATTTCAAGACATTGCGATCCAAGTACCACCAAGCTAAACAAAGCTTAACTATAATAAGATGAACCGTCTAAAGTATTCCAACTCTCAGCTAGGAACTCCATTCCTTACACCATCAACCTGTGATACATGCTCGAGTAATAAAAATACGTTAGCACATAGCTGGTGAGTCACATAAACCGACTCATCAGTAAAACAACCACATAAACATTTTATTGATCAAGTATGAGATTCATACATGTCACCATAATCATAATCCGGACTAAGCATTATATATTCACACCTACAGCCTCAAAACCCGTAAAAATGGCCTGTAAGTGTATGTCCACGCGGGAAAATTAATGATCATTATATTATATATAACACCCTGGATGCCACACCTATGGTTCGATGCATATACATGATCAATCACCATCAAAACAATTTTATTAGCAAGTATCAAGTTTTGAAAATAGTTTAGGGTAACTCACCTCTTTATCAGTCCTTTTGCAATTGACAACGCTAATGCAACCAGGTAATATCTCAAGGTCCAGATACAATTATACAACCCTAGGTTAGGTAATGGTACACCTAACTAATTATTATTACAGTTGAATATTGGTTATCGCTACCTTGTTTAAGCATGGATGATCAGTCTATGCCTAACTAAGGCTAGGCTACCCAATACCCAACCCTATTAATAATCCTACTACCTAAAAATAATATCTATATACTCCTAATAATAATGCTAATAAAATAATAATAATATAACATAACTTAAACGAAAAGACATACCTCAAAATTATCTAAGGCCAGTTAGTGTTAAATCTCCCCTACTAGTGCTCCTCCTACTTGTGTTCTAAAAATGACTAATAACAATACCTAACGGGGTATCGTAAGCCAGGATCCTCTTTATATTAAAGTGTGCCCTTAAAAGATTATATTCCAAAGGTTATTTGCACATCTATTTATATAGGAGGGCTTCATGGCTAAAGTTTATATCTGGTGTCGATGATGTGGGACAATAAACCTAAGCTAGGTGGCACCTCAATATTCCATAAGAATCGATTTGGGATAGTATTTTCACTTTCAAGTTGATTTTAATAAGGGACAGAACCAACAACAACTCACGTAACCCTTTCTTTCGATGTGGGACTGAAGTCAACTTGCATACATCCACCTTAATGTTCAGTTGAGTTCGATGTGTGGACACAATCCTCACGTATGCATACATTCAAGATTTCACTTGCTAAGTTTAATTATATATTATTTTATTGTTGGATGTATTGAGTTGCTTTCACTCGTTTTTCTCGTATAACCTTTAAACAATAACGTTTTACGAACTTTTCAAATATACTATTAAGACGAGCTATTTTTTATCTATGCGTCAACCTAGGTTTCATTAAAAACGGAGTAGGATTCAAATTTAATATTTTATATTATTACTAACGGTCTCTTATATACTTAATTGTTCGCCAGAATCTCATATCTCAAATAACCATACTATCCGTCACTTGCTCGCGAACTAATTTTAAATACACGATTGTCCATTTCACATGTATTAGTTCATTTTAACGATCAATGAGCCATTTCATTAACTAAATAATATGAACTGAGACATGTTATTTATATAACAAAAACGGGATGTTACAAATATACCTCCCTTAAATTAGATTTCGTCCTCAAAACCTGTCAACTTTAAACAAATGATGTAAGGACCTCTTCGTCTCGTCATCAATTCCTATGTAATATTTTATCGTTTTATATAATAACTGTTTTTTCAGTTATTTCATATAAGACCCCATGTCTAGATTGGTTGTTCGCATACTTTAGTCCAGAAGATGGGCGTTCGTACATTTCTCCCGTATAAGGATTCATTATGGTGTTTCCATAATATTGTGTGGTAGCTATTATTGTACGAAGGTTTGATTAATGCTAGATAACCGTCTTACCACTCTTATGAATGCACGTAGTATACCTTCTAAGGCTTGATTGGTGCATTCATTTTGCCCACTAGCCTGGGTGTCATACGCCTACTCATATATAGTTGAGTTTCCAGCTTGTTCTAGTAACCTTGCCCGAATCTAAGGAGAACCAAATCTCTCTCTTGAATATAGCTCATGTAAGCATATCGTGTCATAAGATCATTCTATTTAGTATATAGGCTTGACTTACATTTCATTTGTTTTTTAAGGATAGGCAAAGTTGTGTAGACTTGACGAACCTATCAGTTTATTACCTAATTTGTGCCCAGGACTCGATCTTGGAAGCTTAGAAACAAATTCCGTTATTATTATCTCCTGTTTCCTTCATGGGATTTCAGGTTCCTATAGATAGCCAAATGGTTTTAGGTTGCTCTCCTTTACTTTTAGGTAGGTAAGGTATTTCTCTACTTGTCTTGTGATATAGCTCTCCAACCAACAATAATCATTTCTTAAATCCTAAATTTTATTACTACTAGGTATACGGTGTATTTGACTTATGAGCTTCCTCTGGTATCATATCTCATAATCTTGCCAAAACTATAGAATCTCATATTCAATTAACGAAACTTAATATTACTATCATCATAGATCTCAATAATCTAGGCTACCAACCATCATTTCCTTCTTGATATGGTTTTTCATTAAGCCTATCATAGCATTCTTAATTTGGTATAAAAGAGTTACCCTAACACCACTTCTAGCTGCATGAAGTTCATTATCGGTTGGGCTCTTTCTTTTCTAGTGAATGTATCCACAACGCGTTTTTTGTCTAGCTAACTAATGAGATCTACGAATACTACGGATATATTGGTCTTATGGCATTGCTAACTAACTCATAGTGATTCGTATTATATGGTCCAAGGGTATTAGCCTTTATATTGACATAAATTTTTTTTTCCTTAGCTATTTAAGGATCACACAGATATGTCCTTCGTGTATTTCCTCACTTGGAGTAGATGAGATTAATTATGAATTTATTGAGGTAGAGACTAAAAATTTGGTTCATCAGATCCATAAAAGTTCTAGTGTCTTAGTGACATCAAAAGGCATCACTAGGAAATCGTAGGGACCACGTCTTGTCCTAAAATCAATCTTAGGTATGTCTTCTACTCGTACCTTCAGCCAATGATATCCAGACCTTATGTCTATTTCGAGAAACTAGCAGGTGAATTATAGTTTATAAAAATCACTCATCCTTAGGAATGGGTATCAGTTCTTTACTTGGTCTTACTCGGTCTATAATTGATATACATCCTTAATTAGCATCCTTATTCTTGGAAAAAATCGACGGCTACGAGCTGGAATATATTATCCATTGTCGAGTAATTCTTGCATATGGTTTCTTAATTCCTCCATTAAGTCAAGACGAGGTGGTCCATGGCTTTAGCAATAAGGTCCCTGAGATCCAGTTGGTTCTAAATTCAATTTTCTTCTCGGGTGGTGGTCTGGAAAGATCTTCATTGAATACCTTATGAAATTCAACCACTACTTTCACATCCTAGAATTCTTGCCTTCCTAGTCTTTAGTGCAGCTAGATGACCTTTCGGATACACTTAGTTTTCCTATATCATACTAATGATGCTTATGGGATTACTAGAATTTTCATCGAGAATTATTGAAGTTTCCCTTCGGGTCCCTGATATGGATTTGCTTCTCATCACTCAATATACGAGTTTGGCCAACTAACGATTCCATCCCTAGTACTATATCCAGCAATCCAGTTTCATTGATAGTAAGTCTATAGTTATCGAGGTATTTACTTATTTAGATTATACAATCCTTGATATAACTTCCAATTTCTTATTCCCTCCATTTGCTACTATTACTATACATGGTTTATTTAGCTTACAGAGAATTTAGTTAAACGAAACTCTAAAAGGTTCAGATATCAAACTTCTGTCAACACCAGCATCAAACGATATCTTATCCTAGAGATTGTTTACCAGTATCGTACCACTATTCATCATTTTCCTACGGCTTTTTCAGTCTTTTGATTGTAAGTCTCCATCTTGGTCTATTGGGTTCTTTCTTCTTATATTTCTTAAGGAAAATCATTCTTAAAATATTCAAACATTTACGGGTCTCTCTAAAGTCTTGATGGGTGTGTCTGGGTATCTTACAATTTCTACAACTAATTAGTGACATGGATAAGAATGTCCTTTTCCCATATGTCGGACATTGAGAGGTGCGGGTCCAGGTCTCCCTTATAATCCCTAAAATTGGATCTCCGCCGATCCTGATTATTATCCTATTTACTCTTAATATTAACGTCAAGGATTTTCTTCTAACATATCCCAAAAGTGTAGTTGCTTTAGTTTTCTAATGCCTCAGCTTGCAAGGCCTACCGTCCTTATACGTGCGCCTGGTTGATTGAATATCAACCTTGACACATTAACCTTTTCTAGAGGTTTTCTTAACTAATGTAACTTTGAGATTCTGACTAAACTCCTAAGAAAAATTCTACAAGTCATCCAGTAGAAAGGAAATGTTGGCTTTCAAACGCCATCCTTACTCCACTATAAATCTGCCTTCGTATCACTTCGGGCCTAGTTCTAATTAACTCTCATAAGAAGGTAAAGGCACCAAGTTCGGTTTAATTTCCTCACTTGATTACACGACTAACATGTCTAGGGTATTCTATGGTTTTCATTGAATGCCCACAAATATGCATGCCCATCTATGCTACACATAAACCATTGCATGCTTAGAGACATGCGCTAGATCATATATACATATTCCACTAGTTAACTTAGAGACATAAAATCAGCCCTCAATCTACTTTATATTTTCCACACAAGCAAACAGATGGGAATAAGGTAAGCACAGTATACTCCCACAGATAAAACCTATATATATATACTCTTATATATTACATACACATGTCTTAGTAGCAAGTCCTAAAACGCTGCCTACTATTTGCTGATTTCAGTACAATTATGATGTTTGCGGAATCATCGTGGTGTCATACATTAACCTCATACTGGCCATATGAAAGCAATATATGATTACACACCATCATACCACCAAATACCATATAGTCCTTCCATCATTAAGCTTGGCATACCAACCTATACATCCTCTGTTTTACTTGCCTCTGCTACAAAGATTGGCACTTCCACTTGGCTTATAAGTACTAGTTTAAGTCTAGATACTTCAATGAGTACTTAAATCTTAAACTAATGCTCTGATACCAACTTGTCACACCCCGCCCAGGCCGGGGCACTTACAGTGACCAGTCGGCGCAAACTTGAAGCGGAACGTAATCTCATTACATTACTTGAGTATTTATTACAAGCCAGTGCGATCCAAGTACCACCAAGCTAAACAAAGCTTAACTATAATAAGATGAACCGTCTAAAGTATTTCAACTCTCAGCTAGGAACTCATTTCCTTACACCATCAACCTGTGATACATGCTCGAGTAATAAAATACGTCAGCACACAGTGGCGAGTCTCATAAACCGACTCATCAGTAAAAACAACCACATAAACATTTTATTGATCAAGTATGAGATCCATACATGTCACCATAATCATAATCCGGACTAAACATTATACATTCACACCTACAACCTCAAAACCCGTAACAGGCCTGTAAGTGTATGTCCACGCCTGGAAATATAATGATCATTATAATATACATAACACCCTGGATGCCACACGCCCACACCTATGGTTCGATGCATATACATGATCAATCACCATCAAACAATTTTATGAGCAAGTATCAGGTTTTGAAAATAGTTTATGTAATCTCCTCTTTATTATCAGCCCTTTTGCAATTGACAACGCTAACACAACCAGGTAATATCTCAAGGTCCTGATATAATTATACAACCTAGGTTAGGATACACTTGCAGAATTGGCTTCAATTTATGCTTGTCACAACCAGGATTCAAACCATATGCTTATTTACCAATGACCCTTAAATCCTCCACTTCTGGGTTTTAGTACCAGACCAGATGTGTAAAGGAGTTTTAGCATCAAGGGCCTTGGTAGGAGATATGTTTAAAATATTCACAGCTGTGGAAACAACCTAGCCCAGAAATAACTAGGAAGACCCTTTGCTTGCAGCATTATATTGTGCCTTTTCTACCACTGTTCTTTTTCCTTTCACTTATACTCCATTCTGCTCAGTGGTGTGGGGTGGGAGTTGTCAGTTGTCTTTTGATGCCATGAAGTTCACACAAAAAAGACTGGAACTCATGAGATAAGTACTCCCACCCCTGTCACTTCTTAACACTTTAATGTATTTCTCACTTTGTTTTTCTAATAAAGTTTTAAATATTTTGAATTTGCCAAAAAACTCAGACTTCTTTTCTAGAAAATACACCCAAGTCATCCTAGAAAAATCATCAATGAATAACAAGAATACCTGCTGGCTCCTAAGCTTTGACTAGCATGGGACACACACACATCATTATGTATAAGTTCAAGAACTTGAGTCGCCCTCTTGTTGTTGGCTTGAAATGGTGCTTATGCATCTTACCCAATGCACACCCTTCACACTGACCAAACTCCTTCATTTGAGGCAGACCTATGACCATTTGTTTATTATGCATTTGTTGTAAAGCTTGAGCATGGATATGCCAAACCTACAATGCCTCAACCTGGTTTTATCATGAATTTTAACTAGTGCACTTGACTTCACCTTAGTGGCATCTAATGGAACATGTTTTTAGCAGCAAGTTGGACTCTTAACAACTTAGACTGAGTTTCCTTGTGAATAATAGAA
>JAUTDX010006397.1:0-20509 GCA_030844895.1 Ambrosia x helenae
CAAGTTTCAATGTTGTAGCCTGTTGTAGTATTCTCTTACATTATTTTAGCTTTTGATTACTTAGTTTGTATGTAATCTTTCGGCTATAAATAGAGGGTTACACCCACTATTTTAGACAATTCAGCATTCCCAGAACTCCTGAACAAAATGGTGTGGTAGAAAGAAAGAACAGAACATTAATTGAAGCAGCTAGAACTATGTTAGCTGATTCAGGCCTACCATTGTTTTTTGGGCTGAAGCAGTCAACACAGCTTGTTATGTTTCAAAACAGAGTCCTTGTCAACATAAGACATTCCAAAACTGCCTATGAAGTTCTTCATGGCATCAAGCCCCTTATCTCCTTTTTCAGGATTTTGGATGTCAATGTTTCATTCTAAATATCAACGACTCTATTTCAAAGTGTCTGCTAAAGTTGATTCAGTTATTTTCTTGGTTATTCTTCCACTAGAAAAGCCTACAAGGTTTTTAATTCCAGAACCAAGATGTTGAAGAAACACTGAATGTCAAGTTTAATGAGTCCAAACACACTCTCATTCCCAGCACATCCTGCTGAACTTTTTGATCTTGACAGTTTTCATTCCGGACCTGAAAAGACTGTTACATCATCTATGCTTTGCCATGCTTCTTGTTCCTTTGCCTCACTTTCAGCTTTTCTTTTCTCTTCTTCTGTTGGTTCCTTTCTTCTTCTTGATCTTCAATTATTATGGAGAGAAGAGTATAAGGGAAAAGGCTTTGGAAATTCAGCAGGGTTTGTTTCTGTTGCATTAGATGATTGATCTGGTTCAGTGCAGGAAATGTCAACTACTGAAGTGTTGATCTGAGCACATCAACTACTGAAGGATTGTCTTCAGTACTTTTGGTCTTGACTTCAGCAGCACTTCACTATGGCCTTGGTAGACTTTTTCAGCTTTCTCTCTAGGCTTCTCTCTTCTTTTTCACACCATTCTGCTCTTTCTTTCGGAGCCTTTTCTTGTCTGGTCATGGTAGTTTAGTTTTTGAGAGTCCTTGAGATGTTGTGCTTCTCTAGCTCTTTTGAAGCTTCAAGAGACACAACTTTTGATTCCTTTAACATCTCCCCCCTTTTGGCTTCATCCACTTCAGGAAACCATGGAGGTGGAGGTGTTACACCAGATAGATGGGCTAATTGCCTTCTGTTATGTTCCATATTTCTTGACAATTCACCAAGCTTGTGATCAATTACATTGTTTATCATCTCCAATTGAGTTTTGTTCTTTAACTCCATAGCAGTCATAAATGTTTGGAGATGACCAGAAATCAGCTGGTGAACCATCTGGTATAAAGGACCATCTGGGCTGCATAGTTGGTTCAGTTCTATGCTTGTTGACCTAGAGAATTGGGTAGGCTTTTGTGATTCTGGAGGGTGAGTTTTGGGGTGATCCACAGTGTTAACTGGGGATGCCACTTTTGGGAACTAGGTTTAAGTGGTCTTCAACCTGTTCTTCTGTGACTGTCTCCTTGAGAACAGATACATTAGAATCAGGACCTTCACAGTCAGCCGTTAATTCAATTTGTAAAGTGTTTGATCCATCATCCAAATTAATGGAATCATCTGAATCACTGACATAGTCCTCAATGAGAACAGTATCAGTTTTCTCATGAGCTAGGCCCAACCTAGTTGTCTCATGAACCTCTTTTTCTTGACTAGAGGATTTCCTACCTCAGCACAGGGCTTTCATCAGTAGTTGCCACATTTGAGGTCTTAGCTATGGTACTACTATCCACCAATCCATCACTGGATGGTATAAGAGTAGTAGCAGCCTCAAATATACCAAAGGTTTCTAAGTTTGGCATAGAGGCCTTGGTCCCTCCCCATCTCTTGGGTTAGGGCTGTTCACATTCTCATCAATGTCCATTTCTGTGTTTCATCCCCTGTTTTATGTGGTGATTGGGGATTGACATTTGCTGATGAATTGTGTTGTTTCAGCCCAAGAGAATATTAGCAATCTCAACCACTGAAAGGTTCTTCTAAAGGATCGGCAGTTGAGTTTTGTTCTGTAGGATCAGGTTGTTCTAAAGAAGGGTCCGTAGTTTTTGACTTTTTGAATCTCTTTCTTGAAAACAGAATGGATATAGGTGCTATTTTAGCATTGGAGATGAATGATACTGAGAGGAAGTTTCAGTCACATCTTTTGAAGGTGCAGATTGCACATTAGCATATTCAGGCATCTCAACTTCCTGAAAAGCTTTTCTTTTGGGGTTGGGTTTGGATTTTTGTTGTTTGGGTTGTTTTGGCTTTTTAGATTTGGGTTTTGAGGAGTTGTTCCTTAGGGACTGTGACATGTTCCCCTTGGTCATCCTCTGACAAAAGTGCCGGTTTTGTTATGCCTAGAGTATGCTTGTGAGTTAAAGGGTTTAAAATAGTTATTTCACCCATAAGCACCTCTTGTCCAAGTTCTTTAATAATATGTTGCATGATGAACCTGGATACAACAAAAATTTCTTTTTATCATTTTGGTGATGCAACACCAACTCATTGAAAAAGAATGCAGATGCCCTAAACTTTGATTCATTTATAATTGAATGAAAAATTGGTTGCATGGTTGAGGACATCTGATCAGAAGATCTAGTCTTTGGACTTAAACATATGATAATATAATGAAACAACAGTTTATATTTTGATCAAAGTATTTCTTATAAATGGTAGCATGTGATAGTGTACCTTTGGTAACCACACTCAACTATGTTGATTGAATTGTTCCACTGGGAATATGATCAGGTGCTTCAGCATCATCAAGACCTAAAGTCTCTCCCAGAGTTGCCGGTGTGAATATCATTTCTTTCCCTTTGATCTTCGTCTTCAAGGAAAGGACCTTACCATCTTCGGTAACAGTCTCAGCGTTTGCCCAAAACTCCTTAAGAGTGCTAGTGTGGATTGGTGGGTCAATGGTGAACGATGTGTAAAATTGTGATTTTATACGATCAAATCAATGATTTCATCGTATTAGGACCAGGCTTTGTCTTTCACGAAGTAGCCTCTTTGATTGTTCTAAAGTTTACTCAAGTTTAGCATTCTCACCACCAATATTGTCCGCTTTGCCCCCGATAGGTTGCCCATCTAGAAGCTCACGGCTTTGTTTTTGGTCGCCCCGGTGGAGACTTCCCAGGAGTTTACCCATCCTGGTACTACTCCCACCTGAGCACGCTTAACTGTGGAGTTCTCCTCTCATCCACTAGCATTAAGCCCAAAACGCGTTGGTGATTTAAGAGGCTTGGATTACTTATGAACCAAAGATCTCTCCTGGCCACGGCCGATGTGGGATTTGCCTAGGGTGTCATACAATGGTCCCATGTTAATCTTTTCAGAAATCATACTGTTACAATCACCCTCCCCCTTAGGGACTCATCGTCCTCGATGAGTTTGCCCCACCATCCCGAACGGACAGGAGTTGCTCTGATACCATTTATAACATCCGGTCTCTCTCACCACCAATATTATCCTCTTTGCCCCTGATAGGTTGCCCATCTAGAAGCTCACGACTTTGTTTTTGGTCACCCCGGTGGAGACTTCCCAGGAGGTCACCCTATCCTGGTACTACTCCCACCTGAGCACGCTTAACTGTGGAGTTCTCCTCTCATCCACTAGCATTAAGCCCAAAACGTGTTGGTGATTTTAAGAGGCTTTGGATTACTTATGCGAACCAAGGATCTCTCCTGGCCACGCCGATGTGGGATTTGCCTAGGGTGTCATACAATGGTCCATGTTAATCTTCTCAGAAATCAGTACTGTTACAATACATCAGCTATTGATTAGCAGTTGTGACATGTTTCACCTCAATTTTGCCTTTTTCATAACAATCCCTGATGAAATGATATCTGATTTCTATATGTTTTGTCTTTGAAATCTAAACAGGGTTTGAATGATGCTAATGGCATAATTTACTGTCTACTAAAAGTGGATTCTTGGTTTCTTTGATTCCATAATCAAGAAGTTGATATTGGAGCCAATGAATCTGTGATGTGCAACTTGCAGCAGCAATGTATTCAGCTTCAGCTGTTGAGGTGCCACAGATGTTTGTTTCTTTGATTGCCAGGACACCATACAGTTTCCTAAGAATTGACAACCACCAGATGTAGATTTTCTTGACATTTTGCACCCTGCATAGTCACTATCTGAAAAAGTTGTTAACTTGGTATTGCCTGAAGCAGATACCAAATTCCTAGTGTACGAGTTCCTTTCAGATATCTGAAAATTCTTTTGACAACAGTTAGGTGTAATTCCCTTGGTGCAGACTGATATCTAGCATAGACACAAGTTGAGAACATAATATCTGGTCTAGAGGCAGTTAAATATAAGAGGGAACCTATCATACATCTATACATGGTTTGATCAACCTTTTTTCCTTGATCATCTGGTTCAACTTGTGTGGTAGGTGTCATGGGAGTCGAACATGATTTACTGTCTTGTAAAGAAAATTTGTTGAATAATTCTTTAACATATTTTGATTGATATATAAATGTTCCATTTGTCTGTTGCTTGATCTGCAGTCCCAAAAAGTACTGTAGTTCTCCCATTGTACTCATTTCAAATTTTGATTGCATGAGTTTCTTAAAATCATCACACAGTTTTGTGTTTGTTGAACCAGAAATGATGTCATTAACATAAATTTGAACAAGTAAGACATGATTTCCAACATGTTTTATAAAACAGGTTTTCTCAATGGAGCCTCTTGTGAAGTGATTTTTGAGTAGAAAGTTGGACAGTGTTTCATACCAGGCTCTTGGAGCCTGTTTTAGCCCATATAGAGCTTTGTCCAGTTTGTAAACCCAATCAGGATGAGCAGGGCCTTCAAACCCAGGTGGCTGACAAACATACACTTCTTCTTTTATTTTTCAATTGTTGATTTTTTTATCAGAAAATATTCTCAAACAATTCCTAACAACTATTCACTTATTATTATTATTATTATTATTATAACAACAACCCACCATCGTTGTCATCACTCAACCACCACGCATACTGCCACCACCCACAATCATTGCTACCATCGTCGTAACCCACGATTGTCACCACCATCGCCACCACCACCACCCATCGTCACCGCTGCAACCCACAGTACAGCGGTGACGATGTTGGGTGGCAGTGACAATGTTGGGTGTGCGATGACGCCATCCACCACCACCACCGTCATCGCCCACCCAACATCGGCACCGCCATCCGCCGCCATCAACCACCACCGTCGCCGCCGCCGCCACCAACCACCACCGTCGCCGCCTAGCCGCCGCCACCACCCACCACTGTCACTGCCGCCAGTCTGCCCACCCACCACTCACCATCGATTTTATATTTTCGTTTTTTCTTACATACCAAAAAGTTGCTTAAACCTCATTTTCTAGTAGTGTAAATACACAAAATAAAACAAAATAAGTAGTTCTATGGAGAAAAATACATTCAACGCAAACCATTCTTGGAAATTTATACAGAAAATATCCCGAATATTCAAAGTTTCCATTTTTCCACCACTGCTGGTTTATTTTTCTCCAATCAATCATACTGCTCACGACTATAAAAATAAACACCTCCCTTGGAAGTTCACGTATATTCCCTCTTCCTTACAAATATGAAGTTATTTCAAGCTTACCTGCTCTTACTCCTTTTCCTTTCATTAACCGCAACATCACATGCAATTGCAAAGTTGGCAAAGACAGGGTGCCGTGATAAGTGCGGGACCGTGAGGATTCCATACCCTTTTGGAATGAGTGCGGAATGTTCTGTCAATCAATGGTACGTCATTGATTGCCAAAACTCGACGCCGTATCTATCTAAACTCGGCCAGTTGAAGTCTTGAGTGTAAACTTGTTTAAATCAAACAGTCACTGTTAATATGCCAAGGATCTCAGATTGCAAAAACCATGTTAAGAACAGCAGTCAGACCACAGCCTTCAATCTTGGTGGGAGCCCCTTCTTCTTCTCCAAAACAAACAATAAATTTGTGTTTGAGGGTGTGGTACTGCTTCTATGATGGATAATGAGGGTGTGGTTGCAGGGTGTACATCCACATGTCACAGCAATGATACAGTTAGTCATAGAAACAACTGTTTTGGAGTCGGTTGTTGCCAAAACTGCAATTCCTCGTATGTTACGTCGTACAGCATTAACATGGAAAGGCAAACGGAGGATGGACCTTGTGTGTTTCCATTCTTGTGGATGAAACTTCCTATGACCAAGCAAGTCTTCTGACCCTTCTCTTTTTAAGAATGCCACTGTTATTCCAGTATCACTTCTTTGACTCTAACAGACTCTGATAAATTAACTTGCTGTGATAAACGAACACCTTTAAGTCGCATAGTGGACATATTTAATGGTACTCCGGTGGATACATGGATATGCAGCTACTATACACGATCACAAGAAATCAATCCTTATTTAATAGATGGATGCCGTGGTATGTAATTCATAGTATTTGTATCTTATTTGCATCTTAAAATTTATGATGAATTTTAAACTAAATGAGTATGATACGTGTCATTACCCATCATGCCATGATACCATGCATCCATGTTTATTTAATGCAGTTACCCACGTTTGTTTATGTATTACTGCATGTTATTTTACAAATGTTTCTATTTAGTTGCTTTATATATTAGTATGGAGTTAGTTAGTACATTAGTGGTTTTAGTGGGTTAGTATTTCTCTTTGATTGTAAGGCTATAAATTAGCCACTAGGTTTATTGGAAATTATGAATGAATATTATAAAGAAAAGCTTAGGCTTAATCTCTTCTTCTCTAGTTTTCTTGGAGCTTGACCCCCTCTAAGGTTATCTATTTTCGGAGTGTTTGCCTACTAGAAAAGGCTCCTATCATTTGGTGCTTTCATTCTCGAACCATCCTTCCGCCATGCCGCCCACCATCTCCGACCAACTCAACCAATTGATTGCCATCACCCTCCAATCTCAAGCCAACTTCACCAACCAATTAGCCATCCTTATCAAAATTACCCAAAACCTCAACTCGAAAGCCGATACCATCACAAAAAATACCGCTACTCTCGTGAACCACATCACGGTCCCTTCCGAGCATGTCTCACCCACCATATCGGACCTCAACCCACCTCCGACATCAACTGTTGTGTTTGTACCACCTCCACTACACGCTCAAATATCACCACCTTGGCACCCGCATGTACAACTACCTACTTCGACACCATCACCAAACTCATCCTTGCTAACCATCAAATCTTCCAATACATACACCACCTCGTCCAGAGACCATGACCCTCATTCAATTAATGACACTACACCACACCAAAATTTCCATGTTAATTCATCCATCCAAAGAGCAAACTACTACACCTGAGATACTCCAAATTACATTTCCGTTTCCAAATCACACCGATAAGAACGTCGTTTTCCCTCCCTTTCCCACATCCTTCTTTGCCAGGGAATTTGATCTTGAAAGAGGGGAAGAACTTGAAGATCGTGTAATCGATAGACCGCAGCGGCGCCTACCGTGGGTAGTTTGTCCTGAGATCGGCCCTCACGCTGTTGCACGCCGTGAATGGCGACCACCTTGCTATATTCGTGGCGCCACGTTGAAACCATCCAGAACATCGTTGTCCGACTTGAAGGGCGACCGCCATGGCAACCATCTTCGCTATACGTAGGGACGGAACCGAACGCCACCAGAAGACAGGAATGGCGACCACCATGGCGCGTAGTTGCGACCTCACCGTAGGCCACCAGGAGACTCGAATGGCGACCTCCGTGGCGACGTTGTTCCGTTCTTGAGGACAAGAACGTTTTGAGGAGCGCGGGAATGATACGTGCCATTACCCACCATGCCATGATACCATGCATCCATGTTTATTTAATGCAGTTACCCACGTTTTGTTATGTATTACTGCATGTTATTTTACAAATGTTTCTAGTTAGTTGCTTTATATATTAGTAGTGGAGTTAGTTAGTACATTAGTGGTTTTAGTGGGTTAGTATTTCTCTTTGATTGTAAGGCTATAAAATTAGCCACTAGGTTTATTGGAAATTATGAATGAATATTATGAAAGAAAAGCTTAGCTTTAATCTCTTCTTCTCTAGTTTTCTTGGAGCTTGACCCCCTCTAAGGGTTATCTATCTTTGGAGTGTTTGCCTACTAGAAAAGGCTCCTATCATTTATAGTAGGCAAACACTCCAAAGATAGATAACCCTTAGAGGGGGTCAAGCTCCAAGAAAACTAGAGAAGAAGAGATTAAAGCCTAAGCTTTTCTTCATAATATTCATTCATAATTTCCAATAAACCTAGTGGCTAATTTATAGCCTTACAATCAAAGAGAAATACTAACCCATTAAAACCACTAATGTACTAACTAACTCCACTACTAATATATAAAGCAACTAACTAGAAACATTGTAAAATAACATGCAGTAATACATAAACAAACGTGGTAACTGCATTAAATAAACATGGATGCATGGTATCATGGCATGGTGGGTATTGACACGTATCAGAGTATATAATTTACTTATCTTCTTTTTTATAGGAACTTCAAAATATGCCAAGCCAGGGTGCCAAGATAAGTGTGGTAACGTGAGGATTCCATACCCTTTTGGAATTGGCGAGAGTTGCTCTGTTAACCGATGGTACAACCGTTGATTGCAACTCCTCGACACCATATCTAGCTGCACTCAACCATCTAAAACTTGTAACGTAAACTTGGAATATCAAACAGTCAATGTTAGTACGCCGAGGATCTCATATTGCCAAAACTCAGTTCGGAATAGCAGTGAGATTATGGGCGTTAATTTTAGTATTAGCCCCTTCTGGATTTCCAAATTTAACAATAAATTTGTTTTTGAGGGGTGTGGCACTGCTACTATGATGGATAATGAGACTGTGCTCACAGGGTGTTCAACGGCTTGTGGCATTGGTACACATAGCCAAAGACACAAATGTTTTGGAATCGTTGTTGTGAAACCACAATTCCTCATATTCTCAAGTCGTACAGCATTAAGGTAACCAGCTTGGAAGAGGAAGATGAGCTTGTGATAGTCATCTGCCTTCTTAATGGAAGATGAAACTTTATACAATGAAGGAAGGTTTTCCGACCCATTTATTTTCAAGAATAGGGATGCTATTCCGATATCACTTATGTGGACTCTAACAGAAGCCGATCATGTAACTTGTTGCTATAGCAGTAGCCCATCCCGAAGGACAATCGATAAGTTTAACGGCAGTACGGTGGATACATTGAGATGCCCTAATTTAAATTCAGAAGGAACAGGAAGCCCTTATCTACTAGATGGATGCACCTCTCCTTGTATGTAATTCAATTTATATTATATAGCATGTATTTTGTTTTATTGTTTTATGACGTATTGACATGGAACTTCTTCTTGTAGTTGAAGAAGGGCCGCCGTCTGAAGAGTGTACAAGGTGTAAAGATAGTGGAGGTCAGTGTAAAAGTGACGAAACATATGACGTTGATGGTTACCTTTTCAGTCAGAATTTTACTTGTATTCATGATCGGGAAGAATTGATGTAATTCTAGGTACTGTCTTTTCTTTACGCTTTTCATCTTTTCTTTACGCTTTTCATCCATTTACAATTTTACACCCTCCATATATCCAAGACGCCAAGACCATAAATTTATGACTTAGGATGAGTGTACTTAAAAAAATGTTAGACCAGGTGTAATGGGACGGGAATTTGGCGTGATTCCCCCCTTCTACACCCCAAAACGTCCTCAACCACGGCCCCATGTGGCGTTGTGGATTATAAAATGGCCCAAGCGTTGTATTTTGCACGCTCCAATACAAAATGATTGGCCCAATCATCGATCTTCGCATTAGGGGAACTAAATCCTCTTCATCAAATTACACTAAAAAATCACTATTTCACCCTTAAATCTTCTCTCGCGCGTTTAAATAAATAATATATTTTTCGTACTTTTATCACTATATTTTCTTTCTTCTCCACTCACAATCACTTACAAAATATAAAAATATAAATACGGTTAAAAGTGTTTTCACCAAATACTTTTTCTCTCTTCCACTCACAACCACTTACACTCACCCCATATAATTTGAGGGTGACACTCACAAATATTTAGTGGATCAAATGCTCTGACTTTATAGTGTCCTTATTTATATTCATCCATACCCATCTCCAAACATTTCTTTTATTTTATTTTATTTTTTAATATGTTTTGTATTTTTTTTATTATAGTATTGTAATTTTTATTATTTGTGTTTAATAAATATTTTAAACGAAATATTATTTGTTTTAAATTTAAAAAATAATAATAATAATTGGGTAATCATACAAGGGACATTGTGGGGATTGAAACCACTACAACGTTTTTTTTTTAATTTCAAGCCTCACAATGCTTAATGTGTGACAAGGATACCACATGTTATCACCTAAAATTTAGAAAGATCTTCTTTCTCTAATTATTATTGTCAAGCTTTTACTTTAAGTAAATTTTCAACTTTATAAAATTTTGGTTATTTTAACTTGATAAATATTTTAAACTATATTATATCACAGAAGTTTTCGGGAATAAACAAATCTAATATGAAGTGATAAAATCTGTACTATAAGAAAAAAACAACAATTTTAATCATCTGAATAATAATGAAAATATATATTAAAGAGAGAATGTACATTTGGATGAGAGCAAAGACAGATCCAACTATTGTAGGGCGTGATTCATGCAGTAGTCTAGAAGGTGTAGTTCTTTAAGAAATGACTGGTTTTAACCTATCCTGCTTTAGATAAAAACAGGACTCTCAATTAAAGTTTCATTTAGTGTAAATAATTCATTAAAAACTTGTGTATATCACATGTGTTATAACATTTTTTTTTTTATTATTAGGTTAAAATTTTTAATATTAAATGAGGTTGATCAATAAAATTTTAAATTATTTTAATAAGCGAAAATATAAATTTGTTATGAAATAAATATTAAATTAATAAGAGATAAACCTGAAATTATAATTTAATAATATTATTTTATATCGGAGATAATTGAGATAATTACAGATATTTTTTATTATATAGTAAAATAATAATAAAGATAAATACTATAAATTATTAAATATTAGGTTAATTGGGTTTTTTACAACATAATTTTTTTTTGAATTCAAGAACATGTATGGCCTCAACAAGTAACATGTATCCCCTCCGTATTATTTTATTATATACATAGATTATTTGTTATTTATTCATCTTTGAGAAAGGACCACTTAATTGGATTCATTTCCGTCAATGCCAAATCAAAATACACCGCTGATTTGATTTTGGTTGCAAGCCATCCGGTACTTAACATTTAAACCTCAAGTGTTAAGATCAGTTATTTTTAAGGACCATCTAAGTATAATATCCTGACTACTTGAGGTAACCCATGGTTAAAAGGCACCTTAATACGCCCGTGAATGTAGATAGCGTGCGTAGCCGAAGGCCCACGTTAGTTACACTAGCGAGGAAAACCCGACCTTCACTCGCCCAAAAGCACGATAGTAAAATATCTGAATTTTTTTTTTTTTTTTTGCCAGTAGGAATTCTTCTTTTTTTGCCCAGATAATTGTCTCTCAATTCACGATAAAAATCAAGTTACATCTCGATAGTGAGTAATTCGCAATTGAATACCCATATCCTAAACCCTACAGCTGACCTCTGCCACCCACCCCATCCATGGCCACTTTTGACCCGACTAAATTCCATCGGCTCGACCAGCTGCCCACCTCGACCTTGGCACCCCGATCCAACCTTTTGTCCCATAATCACACCACCACCCGACCAGTGGTCACGGACACGCACCAATGACCCGAATCAACTTGCCTATCGTCTCTAAGCACACCAACAATTTGAAACGACGTGTTCTACAGACCCCACTGGACCGGACACTGACCGTTGCTCTCCAACCCTACCTACCATCCCCAACCCACACTGTTGCCTAAACCAACTTGGCCCTGTGGGGGTGGCGGAGAGGATTGCTAGCTGCGTGATGATCGGTTGGCAGTTGTAACATCAGTAACCAATGGAAGATTACAATGACTTCATGTGAATTCCTTGACAATTTGGAAGGATTTGAATTCCATTAGCTAAAGCAATTTGATGGAATTCATACCTAGTTCCAATTAAATTGCCAACCACACATATAGATAATGGAATTGAGAATAAGCTTCATTGAGTTTTATTAAGGGATGACCAACTGCTTGAAAATTAGTTCAACCCGTGAGGCATGAGGCCAATATTAAACCCTGGTTCTTCAACATCGTCCATCTATATGGACTAGTTAGTGTCACGTTTTATGGTGCTTGATTTTGTATTCAAGACTATGCTTTAAAGTTTGATTTGTGTTTAAGTTTACGTTTTGAAGACTATATTTTGAAGTTTGAACTTTGTATTAGTGTTTAAGACAAAACTCTATTTTCGCTTTTGTATGTTTTTGAATTCAACTTAATAAAATGTTAGGAATCATAAAGTAAGGAAAAATAAAAAAAAATGAAATTCTTATTTGATTTAATTTGGATTATTCAGATATCCGTTCGGATAATTCGATATCCAAATATGATCCGAATTGAATTCGATGGATTTCGGATCGGATGGGTATACATCCAATTCGGATCGGAATGGATTTCGGATAGATTCCTAAAATTTCAAATCTGAATAATCCGATTTGAATAACTCGTTATCCGATCCGATGAACACTCTAATTGAGATTCCAATTCCATCAAAATGTGTCAAGCAAACGCTTTACGACTTATTAGAAAAAAAGTCCAACTCCGTTGAATTGCGAAAACTGAACAGGCAGTTTTCTAAACATTTAAAATGACCATTTACTTGAGATTCGGTTGCATATTTTGGTAACATAAATTTTTATCTTTATAAGTTTATTAGTATCTTACACTGTAACCACAAAGAAAGCATGTCGCAAGAATATGAAACTACTCAAGTGAATGCTATAATTATTGGTACAAGTAACAAAATTGTTTTCCTTAGAATGTCAAAACAAATTAAGACATAACTGGAGAAATTTAAACCATCTAGTCTACTTACTAACAATTGAGTTTGTATTGTCCTTTTTCAGGTGTTAGTATAAGCATGGGTTACTTTTTCTTGTTGCAATTAGTTATGTATTGTACAAAAGGATCAAAAAAGAAAAAGAAAGGAGGCAAAGAAAGAGGTTTTTAAACGGAATGTGGCTTACTTCTAAAACAACAAGAAGAAGGAAACACATCTTTAGTTGATAAAACAATACATTTCAAATCACGTGAGTTACAGAAGGCCACTGACAACTTTAATGAAAACAGAATTCTTGGCCGAGAGTCAAGGAACGTCTATAAAGGAATGTTGGTAGATGGAAGGATTGTGGCAGTAAAGAAATCTAAAATAGTTGATGAAACTCAATTAGAGCAATTCATTAATGAGGTGGTCATTCTTTCCCAAATCAATCATAGGAATGTGGTAAAATTATTAGGATGTTGCCTAGAGACAGACGTCCCTCTTCTTGTTTCTGAATTCATTCCAAATGGCACCTTGTTTGATCGACTTCATAATGAAACCGATGAGTTTCCAATTTCTTTGGACATGAGATTACAAATAGCTACTGAGGTTGCAGGTGCACTTGCTTACCTACATTCAGCAACTTCCATTCCAATATACCATCGAGACATCAAAACCACCAATATACTACTAGATGAAAAATATAGGGCCAAAGTTTCCGACTTTGGAACTTCAAGGTTTGTTTCAATAGATCAAACTCATTTGACGACCTTAGTGAAAGGTACATTTGGCTACCTTGATCCGGAGTATTTCCAGTCTAGCCAGTTTACTGAAAAGAGTGGATGTGTATAGTTTTCGGAGTCGTTTTAATAGAACTATTAACCGAGAAAGGCCAATTTCTCTGACTAGATTTGGTGAAAACAGAAGTTTAGCTACACACTTTATGTCAGCAATGGAAGAAGGGCGTGTTTATTCAATATTTGATGCAACGGTAGTTAAAGAGGCACTAGAGATGAGCTTTTAATTGCAGCCAACCTAGCAATGCGATGCTTAAATTTAAATGGGAAGTATAGACCAACAATGAAAGAAGTTGCTTTGGAGTTAGAAACCATACGAAAGTCGCATATTCCCTCTATCGTTCAAACGACTACATGTCCTGTGGTTTGTGGGGAGGAACTATCAATGCTAACATATGGTGAATCATCATCTACATTCGTGATTTCAATGATAGCATTAGTAAATGATGCAAAATGCTCTATCATTGTTTATGTTTTGATAAACTTATAATGTCATATAGTTGCGGGACATGTAATAGAATTATTAAATTTAGATCATCACGATCATGTTAAGCTTGGGAAAGCAAAGTACTTTTATTTTTCTATAAACACAATTCTTAATTTCAGTTTCTTTTGATAGTATTTAGGATTTCATTCTATTTCGAGTCTGGATAATACGAGCACTGGTCAGACTTATTTAATAAGAAGCAAAGTTATATCTATATCTATATCAATATTATTTTATTTATCTTATTAAGCAAGAAAGATGTACTACTTGTAATTTTAATAGTCGTCCAACTTAACAAGCAACATGTACAATAGATTTAAGCTTACTTCATAAGGTATTATAGAAGAGTGATGATAATTAAGATGCTTATAAGGCTAATATAGAGATTTCACTTACCTTCTCCTTTGCCATATGAAAAAAAGTGTTCCATCCCTGTGTAACACCCCAAAGTTTTGTTTCTCCTAAATACGTCATTAGGCATGATTACTACATAAGCGAATTTAATAAAAAAAAGTGGGTGTTTTAATCAACGGATAAAAACGGGCTAAAACCCAATAATGGAGACTGGCCTAGATAGTGATGTTATCTAATAAATATGGAAATTGGAACTTGAAGGACCATAGTTGCCAATTTGGTAAAGTTGGATTTATTAATAAAAATAAAACAAGAAAACACATACACTTGTGTGTGTTTTGGTCGATCTCAACATCGGATATTATCTTCTTCATCTACAAGCCCTAAACACCCAATTCTTGAACAAATCAAAGCAAAACCAAAGGGAAAACCTATGCATTACATAGAAACGAATCATCTAAGGTTCAAATCACACCAAGGTACCTTTTTTTTGCCAAATTTGATGAAATATTCATTCTAGATCATAGTAAAAATCTAAGGTTTTCATAAAAACGTGAAAGTATAGGTTGATAGAGGTTTCTCTAGCTTTATGGAACCTCAAACATGTCTAAATTGGTTAGGAATAGCATTCCACATGTGTGTTTGCTATGTTCATTTGTCTATGTGATGTGTGAAAACTGGGTTTCTACCTCTAGTTGAAATCACATATGCATAGTGATCTTGTTGACTCTTAGGGCTTGTTACATAGAGAAATTTAGACTAAAGGGTCTAAACAACATGATATGATGTCAATTACATAAATGGGTATGTTTTGGCTAAACTTAGATTCATGAAAACTAAGTGAATAGGTGGGTGCACACCAATGTTTGATGAAACGCCAATTAGCAAGAATTAGTAAACTACATGATTAGGAACATGTGAAAGTTATCATTTGTATGTAATTTTGGTTAGTAACAAGCTAAGCTAATTGCATACTTTACATAAGAAGATAGCTATGTATTTAGCTAGAATTGATAATGAATACATGATGCCATGATAGTATAAGAATCCCATATTATGTATTCTAACAAGCACAAGTTTGACTTATTCCCAAGTTAGATACAACAATGAGGGAGCAAACGGATGCAAGGTAAGTATTACTTACACTATTAGACTACAAATATAATTCTTGTATTGATGTAATTGTTTAAGCTTCGTGGGATAAAGGTAGGACCCCGAGGGGTGAAACCTATTAAACGGGTGAATCATTGCGCAATCATGACAAAATAGGATCGATGTACTAAATGAAGCAAGGTGTGTTGATCAAATGATGGATTTTATCAAATGAGTCAATAAATAAAACTATGTGATAGCGAGAGTCTAAACTCAAGATTTTATATAAAATCACTTGAATAATGAAGTTATGCAATTTGGGTAAATGGTTCAAGTGTGATTGTCATTTTCCTCATACTAAAAGCTGGAATGTCATGGTGTTATGAACTATGGCCCTAACGGGTCAAATGGTGATTTTCTCATCATTTCACGATAAAAACCAAGTTACATCTAGATAGTGAGTAATTCGCAATTGAATACCCATACCCTAAACCCTACAGCTGACCTCTGCCACCCACCCATCCATGGCCACTTTTGACCCACTAAATTCCATCGGCTCGACCCAATTGCCCACCTGACCATGGCACCCCGATCCAACCTATTGTCCCATAATCACACCGCCAACCCGCCAACCCGACCAGTGGTCACGGACCCGCACCAATGGCCCGAATAGACTTGCCTATCGTCTCTAAGCACACGAACAATTTGAAACGACGCGTTCTACAGACCCCACTGGACCGACACGGACCGTTGCTCTCCAACCCCTACCTACCATCCCCAACCCACACTATTGGCCTAAACCGACTTGGCCTGTGGGAATGGGGTGGCGGAGAGGGATTGCTAGCTGCGTGATGATCAGTGGCAGTTGTAACATCAGTAACCAATGGAAGATTACAATGACTTCGTGTGAATTCCTTGACAATTTGGAAGGATTTGGAATTCCATTAGCTAAAGCAATTTGATGGAATTCATACCTAGTTCCAATTAATTTGCCAACCACACATATAGATAATGGAATTGAGAATAAGCTTCAATTGAGTTTTATTAAGGATGTCCAACTGCTTGAAAATTAGTTCAACCCGTGAGGCATGAGGCCAATATTAAATCCTGGTTCGTCAACATCGCCTATCTATATGGACTAGTTAATGTCACGTTTTATGATGCTTCATTTTGTATTCAAGACTATGCTTTAAAGTTTGATTTGTGTTTAAGTTTAACGTTTTGAAGACTATATTTTGAAGTTTGAACTTTGTATTAGTGTTAAAGACAAAACTCTATTTTCGCTTTTGTATGTTTTTTAAATTCAACTTAATAAAATGTTAGAATCATAAAGTAGGAAAAATAAAAAAAATGAAATTCTTGTTTGATTTAATTTGGATTATTCAGATATCCGTTCGGATTATTCGATATCCGAATACGGATCGGATGGGTATACATCCAATTCGGATCGGATTGGATTTCGATAGATTCTTAAAATTTCAAAATCTGAATAATCCGATCTAAATAACTCGTTATCCGATCCGATGAACACTCGAATTGAGATTCCAATTCCATCAAAATATGTGAAGCAAACGCTTTACGACTTATTAGAAAAAAAAATCCAATTCCGTTGAATTGCGAAAACTGAACAGGCAGTTTTCTAAACATTTGAAAATGACCATTTGCTTGAGATTCGGTTGCATATTTCCAGTCTAGCCAGTTCACTGAAAAGAGTGATGTGTATAGTTTTCGGAGTCGTTTTAATAGAACTATTAACTGGAGAAAGGCCAATTTCTCTGACTAGATTTGGTGAAAACAGAAGTTTAGCTACACACTTTATGTCAGCTATGGAAGAAGGGCGTGTTATGTCAATATTGATGCAACAGTAGTTAAAGAGGGCACTAGAGATGAGCTTTTAATTGCAGCCAACCTAGCAATGCGATGCTTAAATTTAAATGGGAAGTATAGACCAACAATGAAAGAAGTTGCTTTAGAGTTAGAAACCATACGAAGGTCGCATATTCCCTCTATCGTTCAAACGAATACATGTCCTGTGGTGTGGGGAGGAACTATCAATGCTAACATATGGTGAATCATCATCTACATTCGTGAGTTTCAATGATAGCATTAGTTAATGATGCAAAATGCTCTATCATTGTTTATGTTTTGATAAACTTATAATGTCATATTAGTTGCGGACATGTAATAGAATTATTAAATTTAGATCTTCACGATCATGTTAAGCTTGGAAAGCAAAGTACTTTTATTTTTCTATAAACAAATTCTTAATTTCAGTTTCTTTTGATAGTATTTAGGATTTCAGTCTATTTCGAGTCCGGATCATACGAGCACTGATCAGACTTATTTAATAAGAAGCAAAGTTATATCTATATCAATATTATTTTATTTATCTTATTAAGCAAGAAAGATGTACTACTTGGTAATTTTGATAGTCGTCCAACTTAACAAGCAACATGTACAATAGATTTAAGCTTACTTCATAAGGGTATTATAGAATAGTGATGATATTTAAGATGATTATAAGGCTAATATAGAGATTTCACTTACCTTCTCCTTTGCCGTATGAAAAAAAGTGTTCCATCCCTGTGTAACACCCCAAAATTTTGTTCTCCTAAATACGTCATTAGGCATGATTATTACATAAGTGAATTTAATAAAAAAGTGGGTGTTTTAATCAACGGATAAAAACGGGCTAAAACCTAATAATGGAGACTAACCTAGATAGTGATGTTATCTAATAAATATGGAAATTGGAACTTGAAGGACCATAGTTGCCAATTTGGTAAAGTTGGATTTATTAATAAAAATAAAACAAGAAAATACATACACTTGTGTGTGTGTTTTGGTCGATCTCAACATCGGATATTATCTTCTTCATCTACAAGCCCTAAACACCCAATTCTTGCACAAATCAAAGCCAAACCAAAGGAAAACCTGTGCATTACATGGAAACGAATCAACTAAGATTCAAATCACACCAAGGTACCTTTTTTTTGCTAAATTTGATGAAATATTCATTCTAGATAAAATCTAAGGTTTTCATAAAAACGTGAAAGTATAGGTTTGATAGAGGTTTCTCTAGCTTTAGGGAACCTCAAGCATGTCTAAATTGGTTAGGAATAGCATTCCACATGTGTGTTTGCTATATTCATTTGTTTATGTGATGTGTGAAAATTGGTTTCTACCTCTAGGTTGAAATCACATATGCATAGTGATCTTGTTGACTTTTAGGGCTTGTTACATTGAGAAATTTAGACGAAAGGGTCTAAACAACATGATATGATGTCAATTACATAAACGGTATGTTTTTGGCTAAACTTAGATTCATGAAAACTAAGTGAATAGGTGGGTGCACACCAAGTGTTTGATGAAACGCCAATTAGGAGAGAATTAGTAAACTACATGATTAGGAAATACAAGATGATGAGGAATGGGATTCAGGAGATGAAACTGTCAAACAAACCAAGCCCAAGGCAACTATGGCTGGTAAGTTTGAGAGTTTGAACAAATCAATTGAAGACCAACAACAAAAAGGTCCAATTGAGCTAGATGATGGTGATTTAGATCTTGGTTTGGGAGAACAAGATTTTGGTGGATCTCCTATGGTAGCTGAGAAACAAAAGAAGCCTAAGTATAAGACGGTGGCTAAGAAGGATGAGAAAGAAAACCCAAAGAAGAAGAGAGAGAGGGAAATTGAGATATTGATTGCAGGTAAGAAGGTACCTGATATTGGTACCTCATCATAAAGCAACAACTCCAGTTACTTCTCCCAGTGCAAGGAAACAGAAAAGACCTTGCAAAGAAACAGCTGAGGATTTTGCAACAACTCTGGATAATGTATTGAAGAAGTTTCAAAGAAAGAAAGATCCAGTTAATGAGACATCCACACTGGAGGAAATTATCGCTGAACAGGTGATTCCTGATATTCCTGAAAAGGATGTTGGAACTCATTCTGATGAACAGACTCCAGAACGTGAGAGATAGAGATAGAGGATATTACTCACGAAGAATATCCAGAATATTTCAGAAGCAAGAGAATGAAGTGTTTCCAGACTTGAATGAAGTGAATTTAAAAGAAGCAGAACATCTGGCTAAGAAGAAAAGTGACGAGTTTGTGAAGAATGTGTTTAAAGAAAGGTTCAGAAACCAACTGAAGAGCAAAATGATAGTTTGAAGACTTTGCTAAAGAATATGAAAGAACAGATGAGAAAAGACCTAAACCTGAAGCACAGGTGGTTTCTACAAGTACCAACAATCAGTTGTTCAAAGGGAGAGCTTGGGATGGAAGTATTTGAGACAACTGAAGTGTATTGGGGTTAAATGGGAGAAAGGAATCTTGTATTTTTTACAGATTTCATGATTTAAAGACTCTACCGTACTAGGCGGTGAGAGATATCTGTAGATTCACCATGTCTGGGGCTTCGGCTAATTGTGATGCAGTAGGTTGGTTTGCTGACAAGATGGCTTGGGAAAGCAAGAACAAGAGGGGATTGTTCAAGCCACAATATCCTAAGAGAAAGGTGCACAAAGAGATAGATCTTAAAACAGGTTTGAAGAAGTTACCTTGAAGTATAAACCTCGATTCATGTTTTTGATCCAATGTGGATCATTAACTGTTCATTTGAAGACATCATCATGTTGTACTAGAATCCTATCTACTGTGAAGAAAGGATGCTGATCAAGCTAGGAAATATCAACACGTGGTTTGTGTTTGTTTTTGCTTATGATATTAATTCTGGGAGTATTTTAGAGAAGAAACTGGGGAAGAGCGTGAAGATGAATGAAGTGCCTAAAAGATCGACCAAATGAAAGCTTGAC
>JAUTDX010006398.1:0-19035 GCA_030844895.1 Ambrosia x helenae
AATGATGTTATGATGGATCAGAATTTTTATAAGAAACTATTGCAAACAATCAAGACTCTCTCGAATTTTATTAAGCGGATAATATGAAAAGTGATGATCTTCACCATGATTACAAAGGCTTATATAGCCAAAATAACAAACGGTAACTAGCTAGAAAGTAGAACAACTTCTAACGATAACTTATTCAAAACAATAACAGAAACTACTGGAAAATAGATAACCACTTGAGAGCCTTGACTTAATCTTCCACATTCTTCGTATGCATGCAGTCATGCACACGTGAGTTTTGGATTAGTTTCATTACCCTCCCTTAATCCAAACTCCTTAACTCCAATTGCATGCCTGAAATACACAAACTTTTCTTTGGTAACAGCTTTGGTGAGAACATCTGCATATTGATCATTAGTACTGCAAAATTCTAACTTCACTTGATCTTGGCTGACCATATCTCTTATAAAATGATGCTTCAACTCAATGTGCTTGGTCTTGATATTTAAAACTGGATTGACAGACAAATCTATGGCAGATTTGTTGTCACAAAAAATGCATGTAGCTTGCCTTTGTGACACCTACAAGTCTGCCAATAATCTTCTTAACCAAATGGCCTGGCAAGTAGCTCCTGTGGCTGAAATATATTCAGCCTCAGTACTTGAGAGAGCTACTGTGGTTTGTTTCTTTGATGTCCAAGATACAGCCCCATTGCTCAGCATAAACACATTTGCTGAGACACTTCTTCTATCATCTATGCTTCCGCCCAATCACTATCCGAATAGCCAATTAACTGATCACTGCTGCCCTTTTCATACCATAGACCAAGACTAGTTGTTCCTGCAATGTACCTCAGCACTTTCTTTGCTGCTCCTAAGTGAATCTTGGAAGGAGACTGCATGAATCTTGATAGAACCCCCACAGCATATGACAGATCAGGTCTGGTATGGGTCAAATAGATTAACCCACCTACCAGACTTCTGTAATCAGTAGCATTCACCTTCATTTCACCATCATCCAGTATATACTTGTCTTGAACATTCATTGGAGTTGATTCAGGTCTGCAGTCTTTCATTCTGAACTTGGAGAGCAGGTTTAGAGCATATCTTTCTTGGTTGACAAAAATACCCTCAGGAGTTTGTTTAACTTCTAATCCCAGAAAATATTGCAGTAGACCCATATCAGTCATCTCAAACTTGGCTTTCATTCCATCTTTAAACTCCTGAATCAATCCTTTGCAGGAACTGGTACAAATAATATCATCAACATAGAGACAAATATAGATGACATCATTCTTACCAGTCTGTTTTACATACAGGGTTGGCTCATTTAGGCTTCTTTGAATCCATGCTCTTGAAAATACCCATCTATCTTGGAGTACCATGCTCTTGGGGCCTGCTTGAGACCATACAGGGCCTTCTTCAGCTTATAGACTTTGTCTTCTTTGCCTTTTACCTCATACCCTTCAGGTTGTTCCACATAAATGTCTTCTTGAAGCTCTCCATTCAAGAAGGCTGATTTGACATCTAGTTGATGCACAAACCAACCTTGCTGAGCAGCCACAGCTAACACCACTCTTATGGTTTCAAATCTTGCCACAGGTGCAAAAGTTTCTTCATAGTCTATACCCTTCTTTTGTGAGTACCCTTTTGCCACAAGCCTTGCCTTGTGCTTCAATAGACTTCCATCTGATCCGAATTTGGTCTTGAATAGCCACTTAAGACCAACAACATTCTTCCCTTTTAGAAGGCTGACAAGCTGCCATGTTTCATTTCTTTCAATTGATGACAGCTCTTCCTCCATGGCCTTTCTCCACTCCTGTTTCTTGGATGCCTCATGATAAAACATGGGGTCTGCAACACTTAGAGCAAAATGTAAGTTCAAATAATCACTATGTGGATCATTTACAACCTGTGTATTTGCATATAGATCTTCCACAGTCCTCATTCTGATAGGGGCAGATGAATTGCTAGAACTGGATCCTTGGTCAGCAACACTTGATTGTTGATCATTAATTGGAGTTGAGGGCTCCACATTTGCATTTGAGGGTGAGGATCCTGGACTGTCAGGATCATCAGCAGCAGCAGGTTCATTGTCTTCAATGGGAAATGGATCAATATACAGTCTATCATATACTTCAGGCTTAGACTTGTAAGTTGATTCCCAGTCCCATGAAGCATGCTCAACAATAGTCACTTCATCTCTGGGTCTTGTTTCAAACTTCTTCAGTTCATGATTGTACAGTCTATAACCTGTTCCCTGCATTGCATAACCAATAAACACCATTTTATCTGACCTGTTGTCCAGCTTCCTCCTTCCCTGGACATAAGTGGTTCCATAACCAATGCACCCAAAGGTTTTCATGAATGAGACATCTGGCCTTTCATTGTACCATATTTCATAAGGAGTTTTGTCTTCAACAGCAGCTGTTGGTGATCTGTTCAGTGCATAGATAGCAGTAACCATTCCTTCTGCCCACAGAAAGTTTAGTAGGTGCTTATCTTTCAGCATACTTCTGGTCATCCCCATGACTGTTCTGTTTTTTCTCCACAACACCATTATGTTGAGGTGTGTGTGGAGGAGATAACTCTCTTCTTATGCCGGCATGATCACAAAATTCATTGAACTCTTTTGAACAGAATTCTCCTCCTCTATCAGATCTTAGGACTTTGATTTCCTGTTCACTTTGCTTCTCAATCAAAGCTTTAAATGTTTTAAACTTGTTGAAAGCTTCTGATTTATTTGTGAGGAAATATACCCAACACATTCTAGAGTAGTCATCAATAAGCAAGAAATAATAAAGACTTTTACCAAGACTTGGTACCTGCATAGGTCCACACAAGTCGATGTGAATGAGTTCAAGCTTCTTTGATGCTCTCCATGAATGTGATGTGAATGATTGTCTGGTCTGCTTGCCCAGTATGCACCTTTCACAGATCTCTGCACCTCTAATTTTTGGAATACCTATGGCCATGTGCTTGTCATGAAGGCTTTTAAGACTGTTAAAGTTAAGATGGCCATACCTTTGATGCCATAGTTGGGCTACTGACTTGTTGTTGCTAGACTTATCAGTCTTTGCAGCATCTAGTAAAAAACAAGTTGTTAGTAGACACCATAACTTCCATGACATCTGTTCCATTAATCTTAATGGAACATTTACCATCAGCAAAAAGCAATGAATATCCCTTCTTCATAAGCTGCCCAACACTGAGCAGATTGTACTCAAGTGAGGGAGCATAGTACACATTTTCAAGAAGCTTATGCTGAGATGTACCAGTATTAATCTTCACAGTTCCTTTCCCTTCAACACTAAGAGTTTTCTTGTTGCCTAATTGAACTTCAAGTTTGAAACTTTCATTCAATGAGACAAAACTACTCTTGGTGCCTGTCATATGATTTGAGCAGCCAGAATCAATAAACCAGAGATTGTTGGATTCACTTACTTGTGTGATCATGGCCATGAACAGATGTGGTTCTTCACTGAGGTCATCTTTTCAGCAATTTCTCCTGCCATGTTAGCATGAGCATCTTCTGTATTATACCAACAGTCCTTAGCCATGTGACCAAACTTCTTGCACACATAACATTGGGGAACTTTGCTTCTGTCTAAGCTTTTGCCTCTTCCACGTCCCCTATAGGTGTTTTTTCCTCTTCCTCTACTAAATGAGGATCTGGTTTCTTGCATCACTTGGAGTGCAAGTTCTTCATTCTTTTCTGATTTTTCTTGCAGCCTACTATTGAGCCTCTCTTCTTGTGATTGAAGAGATCCCATTAGTTTCACAGGTGATAGTTGAGAGAGATCAAATGTTACCTCAATTGAAGGTACCACAAAATCGAATTTAGGAGATAAACTCCTCAATATTTTCTCAACTATTGCCTGATCAGTAACAATTTCACCATAGGATCTCTTTTGGCTGACTATAGCCATTACTCGTGAGAAGTAATCACCCACAAGTTCACTTTCCTTCATGACCAGGTTCTCAAAGTCCCTTCGGAGGCCTTGTAACTTGACTGCCTTGACTTGGTTATCTGCTTGATATTCCATTTTTAAAATTTCCCAACTCTCTTTTGCAGACTCAGCTGAGGCAATTCTGGAGAAAAGGTGATCATGAACGGCTTGCTGAATGAGAGCCATTGCATGTGCATCCTTTTTCTTCAGATTCCTCAGCTTTGTTGCATCTTGTTCAGCCAGGTTCACACCACTTTCCACTAAATCCCATAAGTCTCTGGACTTAAGGATGGTTTTCATTCGGATACTCCAATGATCATACCCTTCACCCTTGAACACAGGGATTGGGGTTGGTGATGTGGGCAAATTGCTTGTTTGATCGGCCATTGGATATGGATATAAGAGAGCACAAGGTTTTCAGGATCAATGAAACAGTGCTCTGATACCACAGATGGATCAGAATTTTTATAAGAACTATTGAAAACAATCAAGACTCTCTCGAATTTTATTAAGTGATAATATGAAAAGTGATGATCTTCACCACTGATTACAAAGGCTTATATAGCCAAAATAACAAACGGAACTAGCTAGAAAATAGAACAACTTCTAACGATAACTTATTCAAAACAATAACAGAAACTACTGGAAAATAGATAACCACTTGAGAGCCTTGACTTAATCTTCCACATTCTTCGTATAGCATGCAGTCATGCACACGTGAGTTTTGGATTAGTTTCATTAGTTAAAAAGTGAGTCTTTTGCACATATTTTTACTGAATACCTGTACTATACTTGAACAGTTGAACTAAACTGATACCGATCGAACAAAATGGGTACCAGTACTCATATTCATTTTTAGGTTTTTGATTTCAGTATTTCTAGGTATTTAATTTTTATACAATATCATATCGGTTCAGTTTACACTAATTTTATGATTTTTGCCCGACGAAGGGTGTAAATGTAATTACGTCACCGTTATCATTATATACAGCATGGGATTCTGAACTTTAGTACCATTTCCTACCTACTTTTTAATAATCAATATTACACTTCAGGACCCTAAACATTCGTTCTTTGTTAAATTACACCTCGGATGTACAAACCCAGTTGCCCATTGATTGATCGTTCGCCCATACAAACACAAGTGTCATTGTATACATTGGTTCACTTTATGCGAGTTGATTAATCCAACCAAAGTAATTTATTTGGTTTGACTACCTTAAACACACATTCAATGGCTCAATTGAATTTTCCAAGTTTAATAATTACCTAATTAGTTTAATACTCTTTTTTTTTAAAAAAAGTTTAATACTCTATTTTAGAAATGATCATTTTAGACATACAACAAATAGATACTATTTTTAATTTATTTACAAATCTGATATTGGTTTTGTTTTTGTTTTGTTTTCCTATCCATGTGAATCAATAAGAGACCTTACATAATTTTTTTTAAGTTTATTTATTAGTTTTTGTAATCACCTAGATTAAGATTCAAAAGGTAGTTCAAATCTTTTAAAATTTAGAATTTTATAATTTTCAATGATAGTTTGATAGGCTATATGCTATTCAAACAAAACATCTAAAATTTCACAGTATCACATTACATTTGTCCTATTTACCTATTCCTTTGATTTAAATTATGAATCTCTTTCAATTTCTTCTTAGCCTAACTAAATGCAATAATTTGATTGGCGTGTTCCTAAAATTGTCAACCTAGCTCACGATTGTGACTAACATTTTACGTTTATAGTTGCGAAGCTGCATTTTGGGAATGGGAAGGCGGTTTTAATGGGCGGCTCAGTTCAATCTCAAATGGAATAATCTCAAAAGCAATTTGTAGACCGGTGGATGCAACTTGTATCATGTGGTCCAAATGAATTCCTTTAAAACTGAGTTGCTTTGTGTGGATGTTATCTCAAAACATAATACTTAAAGCCCTTAGTTTCATTAGAGTAGTTACTACCATTTCTACAAATTGACACTTTTGTCCCATACATGATGAAACAGTGGAACATTCGTTAAAATGGTGTGAAGTGTGTCCTTGTGGTGTAAGGTGGACCTTAAGGAGCTTTCAAAGCTTAAGCAAATGTTCATTGTGGAGGAGCAATGGTCGATCAAACAAGACGTGATCAATTCATGCGTGGTTCACCTGGAAAGCAACAAATGCCCGGGCATTCAACATGTAGTAGTCATCGCACGTGATGATCATTTATGAGATCAAAACACAATTATTTGCATGGATTAAACACATATCTAATCAGGATGAAGTTAGCGGGTCAAAATGCGTATGTTCCTCACTTTACTGTGTCTAGTTGGTAATTGAGGCATAATCTTGTATTGTTCTAGAGTTATGTATGTTATTGCAGACATCTCATTTAATCTGCCAAACATTTTGTTTGTTATACTACATTACAGTTCAAAAAGATTGCCACTTTGACGTTACCTGTCTATCGTCTTGATGATTTGTATATATTTACTAAGTTGTGTGTGAATGAGAGAGAAATGTAGTCGCTTGTTTGAAGCTAAGGGCAATCACTATAATTTGGGTACCAAGAGTACAAAAAGAAAAAGTTTAAGGGTACAAATGTAAGAAGAAGGAAAGACATGGGGTTAAGACAGAATAAAAGGTGGTCCAAAAATTGGATTAAATGCGTGGTCTTTTTTACTGGACGCTGGGGCCCACACACACGAATATTTAACGCTTTCTAACAGTGGACCACACGTTACATCCATATGGTTGACCCGAATTCCTTCGTCTTTGAACCCGTTTAAGAGAAAATTTGGAGAACTCTAAGCTGGTGTTTTTTTTTTCTTGGAATTACTTCTAATCTTTTTTGTCTGTGCAGTACAGACATGAACAGACATTTAAAATCTTTAGATTGTTTGTTTTTTAGAAAGCTTTTCGTAAAAAAAATGTTTTTCTGATCTCTTCTTAGTGTAGACATAGACCATTGTCTTTCTACCCCTAAATGAAACAAGACATAAAAATGAAATTAATAAATTAATATAAATAACTTATATTTAAGTGATACAAGGTGTGTTTTTTTTTGTTTTTATAAATATGTTTGAACCTAAAGATTTGTAAAGAAAATCCAAATTTGAAGCCAACCCATCCCTAGTCGGCTAGTCCCCTACTATTTGCCAAGTCAAATCATTTCTTCACTAGAACACGTCATATCATTGTATCAATGTGCTATAAAGTTTTAAACATTTTTCTTAAAAAGGGGCAATTATTGTTATTTTAATAAAATAATACTTGGGAAAAAAGATCAAATACAAACAGCTTTTTTCGGTACGAACTGTACGAATTGAAGGAAAAAATACGCGGGACATTTATAACTAGAGTAATTATATAATTACTCTAGTTATAAAATCCCCACGTGTTTTTTCTTTCAATTCGTACAGTTCGTACCGAAAAAACTGTTTGTACGTGAACCTACCCCATAATATTTGTTAATAATATAACCTAAAATGACTATTGTATGTAAAGTATTTTTATTATACAAAATAACATTCCTACAATGAAACATATACATTTACATAAATTGGATGCAGTATTTATATGGATTTACATGTGTGTATGTGTAAAGATGGTCGTTCAAACAAAACCAAATTTAAAAATAAGACTAGAAAAAAACATATGAACAATTTTGTCTATTCATTTATGTATGACATACATGAACACACTCATGTAGTTGACTCTCTTTCTCTCTCACGACTCACAAGCACAATGAGCGAATTCTTGAGGTTTTCGCGATTTTCTATATAAAGGTAGTTATTTATTGAATGTACTATGCCTTGAAAATTATATACAAATCTATAGAAGTTGTATACATGTTGAAGATTCTATGCAAATGTTATGTATTTATGTCAATTTTAAAAGATATATAGACATGTTAAACCTTTGACTACATTTATAGGTGAGATGAGGTTCTCCTCTCCCCATTGCTAACCATGATGATCTATGGCCCTCCCCTTATTTTTCATGGTTTTAATGTTAATGTATAGAATGGATCCATGGAAAGTAGTTAAATGACCAAGTTGTCTTTGACTATTTGTTGAGGGGAACTTCATGGGTCTTTTGTCCATTCAAAACCTACTCACCTTTAAGAACATGTCTCAAAAGTTATTTTTTTATCTTATAATACCTATACTTATTTTATTTCTATTTCTTAAACTACATGTAATTTGATCATTAGTCTTTTTTAATTAATTTTGTAGCTTAATTAAGCATATTTCATCTGTCTTTTAGATTTATGTCTCTCGGACCCCGAATGATTTGCATACATGTTGTCTTGCAACTTAGAAGTCTAATTGGATTAATTTGGCTAAAACCTCAATGATGGACTCATAGCATTGATTGTACTTCTTAAAATTTGTTAATACTAACAACATATTACATGCTTATTGAACAATCGATGCACGATATGACCATAGTGATCACTTGGACACTTTTTTTCCTAGTGAACCGATAATGTAGGAAATGAAAATTTTAAAAGCCTCTAATTAACATTCACATCACATGTTTTATATTTATAAAAATAAAATAATTATCACAATAAGAAATCATGTGTATACAAAAAAAAATGTTCAAAGAGTTTGTTGAAAAAAAAAAAAAATTCACAAAACACAAAAGCAAGCCTCTTAAGACCACAATATGTTTTCATAATAAAAATAATAATAATATTATAATCATTATATCTTATTATCTTATTCACACAATAATATGACAACATAATATTTTCTAGAAACAACCTCGGGTCAAGTAGACCCAGACCACCTTAATTTGTTACCACCAATATCCGAAATTCGGGTTAACCATGGATTGGATTAGATAACCATGGGTTAAGCAAAAAGAGTATACACCACACCAATAATAAAGGTTATCTACAGTCCCACAAAAACACCAAAATTATTAAAAACAATCTCTCTAACCCCCATCCCTCCTTTCCCCTTTCCATCTATGGACCACTAACAATTTTCACTATTCCATCTTTTATTTATTATTCATGGACATACCCTCACCACCACCACCATCAACCACCACAACAACCACCGCTACCACCACCACCACCAATCTTGACCCGGATGATCGGATCCAACCGACCCATATCCCAAAACAACTCCCACCACCCTTCACAAATGGTGTTCTCAAGAGGCATAAACCTTACCACCAAAATCACCACACCACCCCCCAGTGGTGGTGACATATAAAGAATGTTTAAAAAACCACGCCGCATCCATGGGCGGACACGCCCTAGACGGATGCGGCGAATTCATGCCTTCATCGATGTCGAGTCCCACGGACCCGACATCGATAAAATGCGCCGCATGCGGCTGCCACCGCAACTTCCATCGCCGCGACCCCGACCCACCATCATTCCCACCCAACCCACCCCCCATCCACCACGTCATCGAATACCAACCCACCACCGCCACCACCCACCACCACCACCCCCACCACCACCCATCTCCGTCGCCGGAGCTCGTGATCAAAGCCTAAGTCCGGCGGAATCCCCATCTCCACCACCTATCTCCTCCTCCTACTACCACCCTTCCGCCCCCCACATGCTCTTAGCCTCAGCTCCGGCCTAACCACACAACCGCCGGAAAACATTCCGATCACCGGAAAAAAACGATTCCGTACAAAATTCACACAAGATCAAAAGGACAAGATGCATGAATTAGCCGAACGGGTGGGATGGAAGATGCAGAAGAAAGATGAGGAATTAATAATCACGTTTTGCAACGAAATCGGGGTCGAAAAAGGGGTATTTAAGGTGTGGATGCATAATAACAAGATGACTTTTGGTAAGAAAGATGCTGGTACTGATGGTACTGACACTATTGCTGGTCAGCATCAGTACCAGCATCTTGACAGTGGGTCTTCGGGTGGTGGTGTTGATTTTTTGAACAGAAATCAACACCACCACCAGCAACTGCAGCCGCCGCTGCAGAACAACAACGATAGTGTTAGCAGCGGCGGTGGTAATGTTACTAGAACTAATGGTTCGTCTTCGTCTTCTTAAGTTAGTTAATCTTGATTATGGATGATAATAATGGATACTTAATTCAGTTAATAGATATAGTAAGAGAGAAAAACAAGGATATGAGGCTATCGTTTTTTTTTTTTAATTTATTTTATTTTATTTTAAGTTTAGTTACTTATATTAGAAACTTTGGTTGATTAGTTTAAGTACTTAATCCTTGTTTAATCCAAATAAGGAAAGTTCTAGCTAAAGTAGGGTTTTTATTGAATAATATATTATTAAGGTAATTACTTTTTAAAATTAATATTTGTTTAATCGTCTGGATTATGGTTGGTTTCTGTGCATTAAATTCTGTTTTGACTTGTTTTATTAATATTTTCTATTGATGATTGTGAAAAGGCATTTGATATGAACCATAATTTAGTCAAATCATGGTAATTGGATGGAAAATTTAGAACGAAAATTAAGTCATTTGAATGTATTGTGTAAATTGAATCGAGTTTTAGATATTCTAATTTCTAATTTTGAGCTTCACTTGTTTAGTTTTAAGTTTTAGCAACTTGGGCTTGAGCTCTATTTCTTTCACCTCATATTTCTACTTTGGTGCTTAGTTCAAGTGGGATGAGATCAGTAGTATATCAAATTTGGAGTAAAGATCAAATACATATAGTTTTTTTGTAAGAACTGTGAGAATCAAAGGGGGTAAAAAAAATTTATTTTTTTTTTAGAATTTTTTTTTCCCATGTGCTTAAACATTATTTCTAGATGAATAATACAAAAAAAAATTTAAAAAAAAAAATTTTTTTTAGTGTAATTACGTCATTAAGGTAAATACATTAGTTTACACTAGAGTAATTATGTAATTACTCTACACGTAATTACTCTACACCAAATTTTTTTTTTTTTGTTTTTAGTTTTCAATACTATAATACATGTTTTTAACAATATGGGGAAGAAAATTTTTGAAAAAAAAAATTAAAAAAAAAATACCCTCCTTTGATTCTTACAGTTCTTACCAAAAAAAAACTATTTGTACCGGATCTTTCCCCATCAAATTTGTGGGGTTTTATTTGGGGAGATCCCCAATTCAGGTAGGATGGGTAATCAGTACAAGCTGGTTCATGGTGTTAGTCGGAGCTTCATCGGTTACACCACTTGCTGTTAACAAAACGTATCAAACCGGTATGTATCTCATAATACTGATACCAAAATTTATCTAAATTTAAAATTGAAAATGGTATCGTATATGCTGTGTAGTTAAATCGGCCGTTATCTCGGTGAGATATCGGTTCTCGGTGGCTGTCAAGAATATCGGCTTGAATATCGGTTGAAAATATCGGTAGGGAGAATATCGGTAAATATCGGTGATATTCACCGATATATCGGTGATATCTTGCTTAAAATATCGGTTTTTGACCCCGGATATATCATTTTATGTTTTTTTTTGCCCAATCAAATAAATAGAGTCCAAAATGTCCATTGTTAAAAGCTAGCCTAATTACATAGTTAAGTACTTCAAATTTACTATTAATATTATGTTGGATTTAGTGTTTTACATTACACACACCACACACACATATATATATATATATTATAATATGAAATTACCGATATCCCACTGTGAAAACCGTTATCCCAAATATCGGTCCTTGACCGATATCCGATATTTTTCCGCATTAACTACATAGCGTATATGTTCGGTCAATATTGGTACATATGGTATGGTACCGCTAAAAGTTACGAAATGGTACTGTAGCAAATAGTACCAATAATCAAATTGAGCTAAATTCAAAACAAATAATGTATCAAATATGTTAGGTTGGTACAGTTACCGTATTGTATGTGTTAAAAATTACAAACCGATAGTACGGATACCGAAAATTACCTAAATTCAAAACCGAATACGTTAGGCCGTGGTACGGCAAAGGTCGCAAACCGGTATCGTATCAAAGAATTGATACCAAAATTGAACTAAATTTAAAACCGAATACCGTATTGCATATTTAGGTCAGTATCAGTTTTTAAGCTAAGCTTGGCTTGTGAATGATTTTATGCTTATGTTTTAGTTCATGAGTCATTTTTTACCCGAGTTCAGCTTATAAGTGATATTAACCCAAGCTCTGTCCTCGAGTCATTTAAGCTAAGCTTGGCAAATGATTGAGTCATTTTTACCGAAAAAAATGGTGTAAACCACAATTGAGCATTCCATCGGCTAGTCCCTGAACAACATGATAGAGGTAAATTCATGCGTATGTGAGTTAATCGGGTACTGTTGAGTTAATCGCAATGGCGGATCTGGAAAAAAAAGTTGAGAGGTAGCACGGCTAAAAAAATCTGGCCAGGGGTAGCAATACATAAAAACAAAAAGAGAAACTAGAAAAATTTACACTAAAAAATTTACTACGTCAAGAAAGTTGAGGGGTAGCACGGGGTACCCCTCAACCCCCTCTAGGTCCGCCCCCGGTTAATCGGGTACCATTGAGGTTTATCCGCTGACTTCGTAATAGAGTGTAACCTCCTTACACTTGAGACACCTTTGTGGGTTGAATCATTATTTATCCAAGCTTGGCTTGTAAGCAAGTTTTAAGCTAAGCTTGTTTCCTTGGTCAATTCCAGGCTATAAACTGTATATAGGTGTGTATGATCTAACTATATTAACGCATAGTTACAATTTATATCATTTTCGGTTGTTTAACCACATTTATTCATTAAGTTTCGATTCACGTTTATGATAAATACTTTATTTTATTCGCAATAAGACATGAACCCTAATCACTTGAGATGTACTACACCTAAACAAACACCTTCCATTACATTACAAGCCCTTTAGTTGTGATTCAACTTCCGAGCTTCTTTATAATATCACAATCTTATGTTGGTCATGAACATGCAAGTTTCTCTTTTCTTTGCAAGTAGAATTTACGATTTTTCATCGTATCGTTTATAGAAAATATAAAGAACATCGTCAGTTGGTCTATAAAGCTATCAAAGTTCCGAGTTGTTTTTTTTTTCAAAAATATGAGGGAAAGCTCTAAGAGGAAGAATTCTAAATCCTATTACATCTATAAGATAGAGAGGTAAAGTCCTTCCTAGGAGAGTGAAGCAACGAAGGCTGGAAGTAAGAACTCTAAACTTTCTCTTTAGGTATCCCCCTCCGTACCCTGAGTGAAGGAGCTGTAGAATCAGTCCTAGCAATTTATATATATTTTAACCGAAAATTAGGCACTCGCTAAATCTACGCTTAAATTATGCATTAGTATGAGGGTCAAGTTATCCTACAAAGTGTAATAAAAAATGAGAAAGGTAGGAATGATACAAAAACATAATAGATCACGAAATATGACACGATGAGCCACAAAATATAACACAATGCCGAAAAATATAACACAATGCTGAAGAAAAAAAAAACACAATGAATGACAAAAAATGACACAGTGATGAAAATAACAAAAAGACATAATGCTACATAAAAGACACAATAATATAACGTAAATTCTAAAAACTACATGCTAAAAATAAAAAAAAAACAAAAACCTAAAAACTAAGATTGTAGGGTTCGATGAGACGGTTTCAATGTCGTTTGAATGAGTTCAACTGATGTCCATTTGATACCCTTCCTAGGCAGGCCGGCCCAAGTAGCACAGGAACCTAGGCTTTCGCTTAGGGCCTCCGTTCAAGACTTTTATAAATGTTTAGAGAGGCACATCATATACAAACTTAACCTCTGGGACGATGGTCAAACCCTTATACGTACTAAATTGTTACTTTTTCTAACCACCGATCGATTCTCACTTATTCTATTTTCAATTTCTTTTTACATGGTTTGTCTCTTTACTTCATAAATTTAAAACTTGCAAATTTGTTAATGCTAAACAACTATTTCCGTTTACTACTTTTCTTTACTTAAAACATTTCTTTATATGTTTTTTTTTTTATTTTAATCAAAACTTGTATTTTGTTTAACAAAATTATTGAAGCACTGTAATACTTGACCAATCATAGAAGATGCTTAACTAATGTAACACTATATCTAGTTAAAAAAATGTTTGCAAGTCTCAACTCCGGTTAAAGGATGTGGAAGTCGTAACAATGAAAATCAGAAAAGGGCCAGAAGCTTTATTTCGTTTAGAGCCTCCTAAATAGTTGAGCCGCTCTGACTTACGACTTCCAATTTTTCTTTCATTGTTTATTTGATCCTAACCCTTAGTATGATGGCAATATCCAATTCCAACGCGAGACTAAAACTCTCACAACTTAAAAGAACAACACCTTCTTACACTCGGTCGGTACCATCATGTAAGAAGCCCTTTGTTATTTACGTTCCTTGCGTTTTTTGATGTCGCAATATTTATACTCTTTACCCCGAGTCTATTATGGTTAAATGTTTTTTTCCCTTGCAATTTGGCCTACACATTAATTATTTGAACAACCCAAGTATCTTTCATTGATTATTGTAGTCCAAAGTGTGGCAAATAGGACGTCTAAGTATAAAGCTCCCTGACCACCACTTTCTATTACGGGCTAGTGTGGGTGTGGGGTGTATGGGCGATTTATCTTGAAAAATCTATAGATCACGAAAACTATGAGAACTTATGAAAAATGAATCAAAATCAATTTTTTCCTATACTACCACTATTGTTACTTTTATTGTTATTAAAATACAACAATATAGAAATAATTTTACTCTTTAAATAATTCATTGTGTCTCTCTTAAAATCACCCTTAACAAAAAATTTACATTTGTGTAAATAAAACAAATTACACATTGTAAAAAAACCATTTATTTTCATATAAGTTTAAATTTTAATGTTCTGGAAGTAATTTAACAATGATGATAAGCATAAAAAGAAAATTTTAGTTTTAATAGTTTTTTTTATCATGTTTTCGCGGTTCTACGAAATAAAAGACATGTTGTATAACAGAAAAATGAAAGTACCATAATGTGTAAAAAAACTTACGGATAAGTGATGTGTATAATAGAAATCGGAGTATATAATATGTGATGTTGATGATGTTTTGGTTGTTCTAAAACCTATAGCCAACCGAAACATATAGAGGGAGAGATTTCAAATCCCAACTATCTCGTTAAATTCAAAAAGCTGCATGTATGAAAGTTTGTTATTGTACGAAGGAAACTTTAAAATTAATTCTTTATATATAAATATGGGGTACAAATCAGATAAATAAAACAAGATTTATTGATTTCAAAATTCGACTTAAGGAAATTATATATGAAGAGAATATAGTGTGCCATATGACACTATTTAGAGAGGATTATGGTAATAGTACACATTCAAAATTATTTGCACCCCACTTATACGTTGTGTATAGGGTTATACGCGACATATAGGTGGGTTCACACACTACTAGAAAAAAGGTCTTTCTTGACACGCATTGCGTGTCAAGAAAAGGGTCGGATGACAAGAAAAAAAACGTCAAGGATGGCGGTGTCATAAATTTAAGATGACATATTTTCGCGTGTCATCTGTTTATGACACACATTTATGGCAGCATTTATTGACACACGTTATGACACTTTTTAATGACACATTTTTATGACAGTTTTTGTTGACATTTTTTCGACACATATTATGACAAAAATTTATGACAGAATTTTATGACATTCTTTTGCATGTCATAATTTATTAAACAAAAAAAAATTCCTGTAAAATTACAGATTTACCCTCTTGGATTTATACCTATTTTATTATATGAAAAATAATTAGCAAGCTAATAACAAAATCATAATTTCATTATATAATACATATTTATCAAATTACAAACCAATCCGGGACAACAATTAACGTTTACAAAAATATTCTATCGATAATACATGCCTTAAAACCAATTTCGATCACTTGAAAATAAATGTCACGGCATAGCTTGACCATTCTTCGCGAATGATATTCATATCCTCATCCGCGTAGTAATCTACTCCTCCCCCAACCTGAGACAACAATAAAATTAATACGTTAGTCGATAAACTTTTGTTGGTCTCCTGGCCTTCTTGGGCACAGTTTAGTGGGGATTATCTGAAAATAGTAAGGTTGTTAGTGATACAGTTTGTACAAGTTATGGATGGAATGTGAGATAGAGATGGTTAAAAGTGTGAGTACCTTTCCAAATGCTTTCTCAAAGGCAGTGACCATTTCAATCTACCCTTGAAACAACAAACCTGCATAAACACAAAAGAGATGATTCAGATTAGCAAACAACCGCGATAGATGCTCTTAATCGGCTTCTAGAAAGTCTGGTAAAAAAATTCCCAGAATCATCGTATACTCAAATGGCTTGACAACACACTTTATTCGGTTTCAATTTCCTAAGAGTGATAACATTACACATGCGAAACATCCTTGAAACAATGATTTGCTTGTGTTTTCAAACTGTAAACCAAACGGGTACTAAATTATCATTTTCAGGGCCTATCAATCTTCTTTCTGACGCAACCTACCGTTGAGAGCCGCATGGTATACTCGCTTTTTCCGCCAAACCAATATCTGACATTATTAGCTTCCCCAGAACAACCAACAACAATTAGTAAATATTGAACATTAAAAAAGAACTACCTTGACAAAACACCCAAAAAAAACCCTCAAGCCCACACACCATTTGTAATTTATATAATAAACATTAGCCAGTACAAATAAAAAAAGATGGTATTTGAACCACAAAGATCATCAGTGTTAAATTTGAATAATCAAGGATTTGACCATAAAAGTCAAAACGAATGTATACACATACCTCACGAGCCATCAATCTGCGCACATTTTCTGCATACAATTTTGGATTATCTTTCTCTTCTTGTGACGGGTAAATAAACTGGTAACCTTGTTACCGTCATATAATTTCCAAACTGACACAGCATCAATATCACATGACGCGCCTGAAAATCGAAGAATAAAATGAATATTTGGGAAAGTATAAGAAAACTATGTTTTTAAAAGACTTACCCCAGATATTGAGTGCCTTGTGGGAGAAGCAGTGCAGGTTGAACAATGCATTAAACAGATGATTCGATGTGAGAATCCCAACACACAGGTGGAGTTTAAGAGACAATGTTACAAGTCCGACACGACGAATTCAACATGAATTTAGCAGCATGTGTGACACTAACCGACAGCAGGGGTATTGATTTGAATGAACATTAAATGTCAGATCAATGGTTCTGCAGATGATGAAGTACTCTTGACAACATATATAGGAACATAGAGAGGATAGCATTTAGCAAATATGTAAATTATGTAATTTGGAAATGGTATTTATAAGTATAAACTGCTCGAATAAAATAACTTGAAAGGAAAAACATGATTCAATCTAAACTTCAGGTAACAAGCTACATGAACTTAAAAGTATGCTCAAAATGCAGGCCTTAACAAAAAATTTGAAGATAAAAAAGTTTTTTTAGGGGGTACCCAAGCTTATTCGTCTTCTTGGCTGCGCAGCCTGGCTAATTTGTTGGTAACAACCACGTCCAATTGTGCTGCACGCTCAACAATTTCCTTCCTTTTGTGGGTCGATACATTATGTGCTATCTCTGCACAGTATGTCCTGAAAAAAAAAGGATTCAAAAAATCAAATTTGACATTTAAGAGTATAGCAATAGAGTATACTTGAATTCAATTTAGTTTCAGTTTTGGTTAATTCACTATGATTCAAATTCGGAACAGCCATTATGTTCTAAAATACAAAAATAGTTCAGCTACTATTATTTCATTTAAAAGTCGAGTGGCAAAGCTATTATAATGATATAGACCTTTCAAAAGATTGGTAGCACATACTATATTCATGTATTTCAAAATCAAAGGCAATTTTGCTATTGACTCAAGAGAAAAGTTAACTACAGAAGAGTGTGATTAAATTAGTAAAAAAGTAGATGTGAAAAAATGGGGGCTGACTGGATCGACTTATCAACGTTTCAAGTATTTTTGCAAATAACTATGTAATACATACATTACCAAAAATTATCTAAATGACAAAAAAATTACTGTTAAATTAAACAATCTACGGCATTGTAAGCATTTAAGTACACATTAGTTGACTTTTCACAAATTCACAAAGCAGAATGGTTAGGGTTTGAACCGTCTGGTGCTACAACAGGCTGGAGGTTCTGATAATCGGAACAAACGTATCCAGTAATTGAAGCGGTGAAGATGAACTTAGGGCAAAATGCAGGAAAAAGAGGCGTGCCGTGAGGGTGCGTCTGGTAAAAACAAAACCTCAATCGATTAATCCCTAATTCTATGCTTTCATATATCTAAATCGGATGCAAAAATAAGGCTTGGATCAAACAAATTCCTAATTCTCTGTAATCAAACAATCAAAATCACACATAAAGGATTCAAAAGAACCCTAGATCGTCCAAATCCCTAATTATCAGTTCTCAACCATCTAAAATAATTAAGAATTAAAATAAAAAATATAAACCTAAATCAATTAAATTAAAAACCAAACCAATCACCTTTCAGCAACAACAGAAAGTGAACGATCAGAAACAATGTCTAACCCTAACTTCAACAATCCGTCCATCAAACCAATCAACAACAGATCGGATCATATTATCGATCTTCTTTTCGAACTCAGCAGTCCACCACCGAGTTGACTCAGCGGGTCGGAATTTAAACGCCGGTTCGAGGTCAAACAGGTGGTTAAGAGACGGGTCCTTGCAGGCTTGTAGCCATGACTTGCAGACGAACATGGGTCCACCAATCGGTGTTCGAAGGTGAGTCGGGTTAGGATGTTGTGGAGTACCAAAGAACTTAGGGCAAAATGCAAGAACCTAAGGTTGTGTTCTGATTGTTATGATAGAGAGAGAAAGAGAGATAGAGAGAGAGATGAGAGCAGATAGATTAGTTTTGTTTTAGAGAGAGAGAGAGAGAGGGGGTTTGTTTATGGGAGGCGTGAGGGAGAGTAAGGAGGGAATTCAGATTTGGGTGACAGAAAACCATGACACGCTGATTTTAAAATTGTCATGCTTTTTATTTTATGACGGAAAATCAATGACACGCATAAAAAAAAGTCAAGAAATTATCATTTTTTATCAAAGATGACATTTTTTTTATGACATGCACTTTTGCATGTCATTAAATATGGCATGTCATAAAAAAA
>JAUTDX010006399.1:0-29504 GCA_030844895.1 Ambrosia x helenae
GCCTAGAACGATAACCTAAACATAGTATAATGAGCAAACTGTGTGACAGTGAATGAAATTATTAGAATTTGTTGAGCTTTTTCAAAATAAAAAAAAATGATCATATGAAGAGCGTAAGAACCACTGAAGTTGGATAAGGAAGTTCATGGGCACTAGGAGGTGAAGCTTATTGAGGGTTGGTGGTGCCTGACTCTCGCTGATTTTTTGGCTCAGTTGTATTAATTTTCTAGTTTTATTTGAAAATTTTATATATTTTGAGCTCAGCCCCCATCTATTTGAAAAAAATGTTCACGAGACTTTCGGTCCCCACAATCTAAAAATTAAGCTTCGCCACTGATGGGCACCAACAACCCAACAATATGAAGCCTCTGGATCCCAGACGCTCAATGCACGTCGCTTACCAAGATTCAAAGCAATATAATAGATACTACACAACTTCATTTCTTTATTACATAAGGGTCTCTAATCGAAAGAAAATAAAGACATGGTATTGCAAGTTCCATTGTGATTCTAAACATAAAACCAACATCTTTCACTTGAACATATAAAGTAAGGCAGCTATCTATCTGGATCAGACACTTAGCTCGTGATGTAAAAGAACTAAAGTTTAAAGCCAAATCAAGTAAGTAAGACATAGGGGAGGTTCGACATAAGGACGAAAGTGGAGAGAAAAACACAAATCTTGCTCTCTCTTCTAGAATGTCTTAATGGTTTATGAGCGTTTGGATAAATAGAGAAGTAATTAAACATTATGGGGAATGAAGTCCCACGTGCAAAACCCCGGCGGGGGGGGGGGGGGGGGGGGTCACGTGGGGAAATGATGGGATCGAGGTTAAGAAGGTCAGGAAGTAGACACCAATGGTGACAAATATATGTGATAGAGCAGTCAATCGGTCATGGACGTGAGAAGGGGGGTGGATGGTGTGGGATCAATGTTCCGTTATATGCAGGGAACTCCATATGTATTCTCATGAGGCCTTACCCCCACTCACACTTCGTTCAACCTTATATTTAATTAATGGGTTTGTACATAAGACCGACATCAGATAAATTTCAAAGCAACAATACATACTTCTATAAATTTAATATCTTTTACATGTTTTATGCTTCGACCATAGATTTTTTTTTTTTTTTTTTGGAAGGCATATTTCATTAACACCAACAACGGCATTATCTCCAAGCTAGAGATAAGCCACAAAAACATGTTACTTTACATCAAAATGAAAATGACACCATCGTTTCCAAGCTACCGTATCCTCTCTTATATCTACTTTTATACCATAAGTAACCCAAAGCCTTAACGTCAGTCACGATCTTTACCACGTCCGGAACTATACTTGAAAACGTCTTTTCATTCCTAGCCTTCCAAACCCTCCAGCAAGAAACGATTAGAATACCGTAAACAATTTCTTTCTTCACATCCGAAAGCTGCAAAAACTCAGGCATATCCAGCACATCACGAATGGAAAACACAAATAAAGGAGATATCTTGCACCAGGACGAGATTCCAGCCCAAACACCTGTGTCTACCTTACAAGCGGTAAATAAGTGATCAACTGTTTCTTCGTTTTCACCACACAACTTGCATTGATTATCTCCCACATTGACATTTTTCTAAGGAGCGCTTTTATATGTCGGCAGTCGATCTCTAAGAGCTCTCCACATAAAGATATTGCATTTGTTAGGGATCCAATTACACCACTTGAACACGGAACCATTTCTGTCACTAGCATCTTCTTTAAGCCATTTCCTAGTATCCCTAACGTGCACTCCAAGTTAGAGCCATAAGACCAAACCAATCATCTTCTTTGTCTGCTAACATCACATCGGCAAGCTTCTTTGCAACTGCACGAGCTGCTGCACCTCATTAGCCGAATCAGGATACACTCTCCAAGACCATCGAACCACGTACATTTGACCAGGCGTTCGAACCTATCCTCCACCGAGCAAAATTTGTCTTGCTCCAACCGAAATAAATCAGGATATAACACTTTGAGGCTGCGTTCTTCTAACCATGGGTCGATCCAAAATCGGATATTCTTACCGTTACCAACTTTGCCCCGGATAACTCTATGAAACTTTTCCTTGACTCTTTAAACGGGAACCCAAAATAACAATTTTACTCCATGTACCGGGGACCGATTTCTTGCACGGAATAGGCTCCCATCTTCTCGGAGAGACGTGAATAGCATCAATAACCTTCTTCCATAAAGCTTCTGGTTCTTATAACACCTTTAACCGCACAACCATTTAAGAATTAAAGCATTATTACAATCCTCAAGCTTGTGTTAATACCCAACCCTCCACTATCTTTCGGTTTAGTGACATCCTCCCACGCAACCCAATGGATCTTGTGTCTATCCTCACTACCTCCCCACAAAAACCTCCTCATAATCGCTTCTAATTTGTCAATAAACCGCCTTTGGGGCCTTGTATAAAGCAAAATAATAAGATGGAAGACTTTCAAGAACCGAAGAGATGAGCGTTAATCTCCCTGCCATAGACATAATGGTAGCTTTCCACCTCGAGAGACGTTTCGAAAACACATCAACAATGGGCTCCCAATTAGTAATTCGATTCATATTTGCCCCCACTAATATACCCGGATACTTGAAAGTGTGTAGACCCTGGCCGACACCCCAGACCACTCGCTTTCGACTCAACCTCTTCCACACTTTTTTCCAACACCAAATAGAGTCGACTTTTTAAGTTAATCCGAAGACCAGAAACAAAGTGAAAGACCCGTAACAACCTTTTAGAGCAATGAAGTTAAACTCTGACCAATCCCCCCCATAACCATAGCATCGTCAGCATAAAGAAGGTGCGACACCATAAACTGACCGTTATGAACCGAACCCATCAAACGCCCCAGAAACCCCAGAAACACACGCTTTCCGTATCATACTAGAAAAAGCTTCCATCACAATAATAAACAGAAAAGGTGAGAGGGGATCCCTTGGCGAATACTTTTTTCACAATTGAATTCGAATGTAGGAGCACCATTAACCAGCACAGAGGACCTAGCTGACATTAGAATACCTTTAATCCATTTACACCATTTATCGGGAAATTTCATTTGGCTCATAATAGCCAACAAGAAATCCCAATTAACGTTGTCATATGCTTTCTCGAAATCAATTTTGAAAAAAAATAACTCTTTGCCCTGCTTCTTAGCCGATGAAAAGATCTCACTGATAATCAAGGGGCCGTCTAAAATGTACCTCCCTGATAAAAACGCGTTTGCGTTTCATGAGTAATCTTTCCCATCACCATTTTATCCTGTTGGCCAAAATCTTGGATATCACTTTGCTAATGACACCAATAAGATTGATTGGCCGATACTCACCAAGGCTAACCGGATCATCAACTTTCGGGACCAGAGTAATAAAAGACGACACCCCTCTACTAATACCCCGTGTGTTCCGCAAAATTCTGCATAATAGCCAAAAAATCCTCTGCAAACAGATGCCAGAATCTCTTAATGAAACGAAAATTAAACCCGTCCGGTCCCGGGGCCTTATCACTACCACAATCGAACACTGCTTCTCTTATCTCTTTCGCCTCAATGGTTTAATCAACTCCAAACAGTCCGCTTCATCCAAACTTTTTAAATCGTGGCATTCAATACTCGGCCGGATCCTCATATCCTCTACAAACCGATCCTTGAAGAAACGGTGCACCTCCTGCTTGACTTTAGACGGTTTGAACACCCATTCATTATCAATCGTCAAGCCCGGAATAAAATTACTAACCTTTCTTTTATTTATCAAGCCATGAAAAAATGCCGAGTTCTCATCTCCATCTTTAGCCCATTTCACCCTAGCTTTTTGCCGCATATCCTTCACTCTACCGGTTTCAATCTCTTTGATTTTTTTTTGCAGCTTCTTCATATACCCAAAGTTCTTCTTCCGTTAAATCCCTATCCTCAATAACCAAATCCAATTCCATCAACTCTTGCTTTATGTGCTCTTCCTCCTCGAGCTCGGCAACAGAATGGAACTTACGCCAATCCACAATGGCTTCTTTTATTTTCTTGAATTTACCCAAGAGAACAACATCTGGAGGGCCGGTTCCCGAATACTCGTTCACTGCCTTTACTACAATATCCTCCAATCCTTTTAGAGAGCCACGAGTTGAAGAACCTAAAAGGTTTGGCACCATAATTGCGCGCTACCCACCTTTAAAACCAACGGACTGTGATCGGATTTATCTCTACCAGAGTGCCCGATATTCAGCGTTTTGACCACTCATTCAAAGCATTCCAAGAAATAAAAATGCGGTCAATGCGACTACACTTATTGCCAGACACGAACGTAAATTTCCTACCTTTCAAATTAAATTCATGCAGGGCCACACTATCAAGAAAACTCATTAAACTCCGACGACACGCGGGATGAAATTTGGAGTTCCTTCTCTCCTCACGATTCCGTACACAATAGAAATCCCCCCCCCCCCCCCACGACCCAATACTTGTGATCCGACACTATACGACGTTGAAGCTCAGACCATAAAACTCTTTTATCTGGTAACTTCTGAGGCGCATAAACATTAACCATCACCATCTCTTTCTTTGAATCCTTAAGCCGACCATGCATCATAAGGAAGTATCTATGCTTCTCTACCGAAATCATCTCGAACTTTTGGGGTCCCACAAAGATATAAGACCTCCCGATCGGCCCGTCGCCCCAACCCATTCATACTTAAACCTACCATTACCCCAAAACGCACCCACATTAAAACCCTCCAACGAGCTAAATTGAGTCTCCTGCATCATTAGGAAACCCACTTCGTTGGCTACCCGTAATCTCCGAACCCAAGGACCTTTATCTGCACAACCCAATCCTCGAATGTTAATGGACAACACATTCATTTACCAACCCATTGACACCCTTCTACCCTTATTTGTTGTTCAAGAGACGCTTCAAATTTCTCCATATTAGAAACACCTACAATATTAGCCATTAGCACAGTACCATTCACTTCCGAATTGACCCCATCGTCCTTTCCATGATCAATTTTATCACCAACAATATTCTCATTCAACACACATTCAGGTCCCTCCTGCTGAACATCCCTACTAGCCGCATCATTCAAATCCGGTGTCACAAACTCACCTGTGGATTCATTACACTCAGTAGAACGCTGCTCGTTTCCCCCTCCAAGCGAAAAAATGAATCTGTCTATGTCGTAGGGATCATTATCATCCCTAACCCTTTTCTTCGGCCGTTCATACCCGTTAGGAGAGTTCGATTTTACTTCTGTCCGCTTTCTTTCTGGCATACACCCCTTTCCTCCTCCGACATTCGTTTGATTTGGGACCTTCAGTGAACAACTTCGCTGCATCGGACTGCTCCTGCTCTCTTCTACCTACAACTTCAGCCTCTATCGAATTGCCATCTCAACATCAATCGGTTGAACGTTCACTTCTGCCGGTTCAGTAACATTAGCCGTACCATTATCCACCATATTATCATTACCATCTTCATCCTCCATGTCCTCCGAATCAAACAAACAATCCGGTATCCATTCACTAACTTCCTCCTCTACAAGCACCGAAAACGTCTTCTTCTTCCAGAGTACCTTAACAACTTGCTTGATTCTATCCACACTATTACAAATAATTCCACCACTAGCATAGGACAAGTCGTCTCCATGTTCCGGAAAAAAAGCCGATTGAATCACCGTGCCGAATCTAGATGCAATACTATCAAATACCTCCGTATTAGCAATAGCTAACGGTACTCCATGAATCCTTAACCACGCAACTCTTTCCAAACCAAAAAGCTGCCCTTTCCACACTTCTAAAGACAAAAACACATGTTCCCAATCCTCCCTTCGACCAAAAAATTCGTTTGCTTCGTCTTTGTTCCCAAATACCAGTAACACCGACAGTCCACCAACATATTTAATCTTGATGTTGAACTGAGACAAACCCTGGAGCAATACTCTAAGATTGGTTAAACCATACAAAGAGTGTACCCTACCCAACAAGCCGCAATCGAACCAATTCTCAAACGCACATACATTATCACCCACTTTAACTTCTACATTACCAACCACAGGCTCCTTGTTAAGCAGCGTGTCCCTAAAGGATCTTACCCCATCAACATTAGACCCTTCCTTATTCCCCACAGAAGCAGAATCTGTTTTGTCTTCACCCACGTGCATAGGCTCATGCACTTCTACATTAGTATTAACCGGCTTCCACTGTTTTTCCCCACGTTGCTTAAGATCTACCCCATCAACAAACCTTGCTGGAACTATGTATAGTTTGTAAGACCCTATCCAAACATCCTTCAATGTCTCTTCCAGATCAGCCATGTTACGACCAATACTGAAAGAAACAAACCCAAATCTTTTGCCCAATTTATCAACTTTCCTAGCAATATATGTACCTTGAACGTCCCCATACCCTTTAAGAATGCTTACCAGTTCAGCCGAAGAGCACCGTGGTGGAAGGTTTGAAACGAAAAATTTTTTGATCCGATTCGCATCGTTGTTCTGATGTTGTTTGTTACCGTACCTGTTCTTCATCGGCACATCATACCACTGATCCGTTTTGTATCTTTCCTTGCCCGTCATCGAAGAAGAAGAAAAAGAAATCCTATGTCGCCGTCAATCGCCTCCGAAATTCCCGGAAAAAACCCTCGACCATAGATTTAACAGTAGACGTCAAGGTAACATGGAAAATTATAAAGAGTCAAAAGAGACATCAATGTTAGTAACTAATTATAACACAACAAAGTTTGTTAATTAAAAAGGTGGACCAACTATCTACCCTAGATTTGCGTGGCCATTTACGTTACTACATTTCTAAACTAGACATCTAGATCTAGTCATCTAGACCTTTATCTTGTTGTAGTAGTTGCATTACATTGAATGTTAGGGTGGACGGAGCACTACCACCAATAACTTTTCACTTTACTAATTTTAACCAATCCTGTATTGGCACATCAATTCAGTAATTCATTTTAAAGAAACATAGTTTTGGAGGCAGCATTACCCTGAATCACTCAACCCATAAAAAACAAAACCCCCACACACAAAACCCTGATCAAGGTTCGTTAGATACAACCAGCAAACGGTCCACGGATCCACTACCAGCACTATCGGCGTCGGTGTTGCCTTGCTGATAGTGAGGTACCCGTGACCACTTCTGGTTGTGCCTGTCCCCTTATATTCTTGTGATGACAATTGTTGTAGTAGTTGCATTACATTGAATGTTATATTCTTGTGATGACAAATTGATATGAGAAACCGAACTTATTTCACAAGGTTACTAAAGTAATCCAAGTAGTATTCAACCGGACAATAGTCATGTAACATATATAAAGAAAAGTGCTATCTGTAACGTGTTAAAATTTACATAATAAAAGCAAGCCAAAGTGCAAATGCATTTTTAATTGATTACAACTATTTATCTAGCTAGAAATACCCAACCAAGAACTTTAGCCAATCTGACATTGTTAGCAATTACGTTACTTATCTTTATAATACGTATAATGAGAACAAAGGAGAACAAAATGGTAATTACATATCATTTTAAGAGTTTAATAATTACAATGTTTAAAACATATGTTACAATCTTTTAAACCATATTGTTGATTTTTAAATCAACCACCCTTAAGATTTTTTTAACGGTCATTACTTTTCATACGTTAAAACTTTAAAAAATACACAAAAAACAAACATTTTATTATCTTTATTATCTTACTTAAAAGAAATACCAAATTATATGATTACCAATGCCTTTATTCCTTGTCGCGTCACGCAAACACCTTTTTTTTACACCTTAAAAAACCTTCGAAACAATATTCAACAAATTTGATGTTTGTAGTTTCGAAACAAAGGCCAATATAACCAAAGGAGTCATCATGAGTCATGCCAATATAATTTGATGTTTTTACCCTACGTCCACTACTTCTCTCTCATATGAAAACATATCATTAAATTCTTCTTTATTTGACTCATCATCACATAAATTGTCATTCTAGAAATAATTACAACCCACTCGATGATATGCTTTGGCCCATTCCAATCAACAGGCCCATCAACAAAACTTGGTCCAGATTTTCATTAAACAATAACCAATTGTTCTCTGCTATGTAGTGATGCATGCATTAGATCATCTACACTTGTTGAGCTCCCCACACGGGATAGAGATGTAAAAATACCGGTTTCATAACCAGAACTACTATTGAAAACCGGTTTGGCAAGAACCGGTTAGGAATCTAACCAATACTGTCTCCGAAAATTTTGAAAAGGTTTTGAGCCTGAGCGAGTAGAAAAAACGGGCATTTGGTTTTAACTTAATTGAGTTTAATTTTTAAACTATTGGGTCAATTTCAAATGGGTATAAACTTTACTAACGGGAGTTGACGACTAGAAGAGTAACGGGCTTAACTTTAAAATAGGTTTAGTGTTTAGTGGACTTAAAATAAATAAAATTCTAATGGGTTTAGGTGTTTATAAGAGTATAAATAATTTCATTTTAAAAATTATATATTACACACAGAATAGAAAATTAAAAATTTGGACTTTTGCGAAGACCGAGCCTTGGGTTGTCGTCCACCGGCCTACCCTCAAAGTTGGCACCGAAACAAACCACCGATTTGTAATCAGTCTTGGAACCCCAATGGCACCTAGCTAAAATTAAATCAGTCAGAAAAACATATACTCATATGTAAACTAGTGACACTTTGACTTTTGGCTGTTTGGTAGCCTCTTAATCAGCCTCTTAACCATTCAGGTCTGAATCATTCAGCATTCAGACTGTTTGTTTCAGCATCTGAATGGAATGATTAAGTGCTGAATCATTAAGCTAATAAGGGATGCTGAATGATTAAGCTCTTAACCATTCAGAGCCTCTTAACCATTAAGACCATCTTAATGATTCAGCACTTAATCTACCAAACAGCTTAGTTTAAATCACATTTTTTTTTCATGAACATCAGAGCATAAAATGTCGTATTGATTTGCTAACTATCATCATTGGAATGAAACTTGGAATCGATTTACGTCTCTTTATTGAAGAGCATTTTTAAGCCTAACTTTTGAAATCGTAAAGACTATTTTCTTCCATCTATTTGACCCAGACTTAATAATTGGTTAAAAGTTTTATTAAATTTTACGTTAGAGTTGTGTGAACAGGTTACGAAATGATTAATTCACTCACTATTGTAACGAATCGTTAAAATAAACATTAATCTTGGGTTGCCTTTTCAGACTATCAGTTTCTGTTGTGAGTGTTTAAAGACTCATTAGTTGAAAATGCAAGACATGGGTCACAATTATGTTTCGATTACATAAATAAAATAAAATAATATTAAGATACTCTCTTTATACAATTTTGATAAATTGTTAGTACATGCACCATATACGAATCCAAACAAAAATAAAAAGAAATACAACAAACGTAAATAATTGATTCAAACCAAAGTCTTCAACAAAAGTACGAGTCATGTTTTCTTGTACGATCTTTTGTGTGGTCTTCAATAACATCTTCTTGTAGTCTCTCGGGCAAAATCTTCAAAACGTAGAGTCTTCAACTTGTTCAACAAGATACTTTTGTACATTTCTTGGCTACAAGAATGAATAACGAATGTTGACGGTTGTGGATGAGGTACATGTTCAACACGCTTCCTTTAAAACAGATTTCGCGCCTCTACTCAAGATAACACGTCTGTTTTCCAGGGTAGAACAGCCAAGCAGTCTGTACTACCGGAGAAGGCCACGCGCCCAAGGTTACACCGGATATGTTTCGGTCTTAGAACTTGCGTAACAAAAGATGATGATAAAGTAGGTAGAGAAAAACTTATCTCTATAAATTCCCAATATATAGGTCAAGTATTTTTGTTTTCTCTAAGAACTCTTCATGTATGCATGTTTCTCTCATTGTCTTTTCTGGTATATTTCTTGTATATGAAGCCTACACTTATTACATGAATAATGATTGGTTGAAGAGTGTAACTTAATTTAAGTCAAAAAGCTCTAATCAAGTGACATCCAGAAGAACTCAAGACTCTCTTTAATAATTTCCCTAAATTTCAATTAAATTTCCATTCATCACCGAAATTTCATTATTTCCAACAAAAAACTAATTAAAAAGTTAAACAAAATATAGATGCAACTCAAAGATATATAGAAATATAGTGACCTAACAATGGTAAAAGCTTTATTGATTTAACCCAACCAAAATCTCCCACCTAACGCTAGAACTCATAAATATGAGTTACGCAAAATACATATAATCACGATCGACTGATCAAAATAATCAATTGATATGATCAACAATGAAAACAAAGATCAACACACCAGTCTATAGATTGTACATGAGGGAATATAAAACCCTAAGACGAACAAATATGTGCTTATGAACAAAGAAACAAAGATCAACACACTGATCTATAGATTGTACATGAGAGAATACAAAACCCTAAGTCGAACAAATATGTGCTGATGAACAATCCAAAACTCGCAGCATTATTTTTAAACCCAATAGTTTCATCAAGCCCCTTTAAGATAAATCCTTTTGCACTTTAATCCCTTATCTTTTAACTAATAACTACAAAAGAAATAAAACATAATGAATTAGAATATTTCTCAATAATCATATATTAACATGTGAATTAAATCATTTATTTTAACATCCCCCTAATTCAAATGTTAAAATATAAGATATTCACAACTGTTTACAAAGTTCTTCATGCTGCATACTGTTCATGCCCCTAGTAAAAATGTCAACTATTTGGTTTTCTGAGCTTATTTTAAGTTCTAACTTGTTTAGCTTTGTGATATGCATAACAAGGCTAAGTCTCAGTAATTCCAATCTTAAGACTTCCTTTTAACACAACCAGACCTGCTCGAAGGGTGTCTAACCTAAATACCACAAATTCGTTTCACTATTACTATTAAAAGACATCTTAAGCATACTCACATTATTTCCAACAAAGTACAGACCATCACTTTGTCTACTAATCACCAGGTTTTCCTGGATTTAGAATCCTAAATATAAAGTATTTTTATTAAAAAAACAAACAACTTATTATCTCTGGCCATCTTGTGAACGGATATTAAGTTGACAATGTAAGCTTTTTCCCTGCCTTTATTCAATAGTCTGAGAACTTAAAAAAATAGACAATATAAAACCATTGGCATGTTTGATTACTCCTAGTTTTTAACCTTATCACTAGTACCATTTGGATGCCTAACATGCAAATTATACTCGGACACATCAAAACAATTTATCATATTCTCATCACTTTCAACCATTTGTTAGTTAGCTCTAGAATCAATGATCCAACCATGATCACGAGCAAACTTAATAAAACTAGAACTACCAGCAAATTCATAAAAGTACAAGTTTGAAAATCCATACATATTTACACTCTTACATCCTACATTTGAACTTTGTGGATCAGACTTTTCACTAATAAAATTAATCAACTTTCAATTTTGCTTAGAAGTAAATGGTAATAAAGGAGAAGTAGAGGCATATTTGGTTTACATATTACAATGGGTAACCTACCAACTCAAAACACTTATCTAACTATATGTCCTAACATATTACAATGAGTATATCTTAAGTTTGGGTTAGGACCGTAGTAAACATTTTCTTGTTATTATTTAAGATAAATCCTATGCACTTTAGTTCCTTATTTTTTAACTAAAAACTTCAAAGGAACAAAGCATAATAAAACTAGAGTCTTTCTCAACAATGACATGTTTAACATCTGAACTAAATCATTTATTTAAATGCAAGTATATTTAAAATAACTAATAAGTTATGAGATTACTAATTACATAAACATATATGAAATGATAGTTTCTAATTATCGGGTAAAGTTAATTAATTATTATTTTTTTCTTCATAAAGTTCAAACTATATGAATGATTGTGTTTTAAATTCGAAACTAAAATAATATAATTTAATAACATTATGATTACGCCACACATTCAAATTAGGTCCAGATCAAACCATTAGGCCCATAACATAACAAGAGCCGATCCATGTGCTATAAAAGAGTCTGAGTTGGGCCCATTCAAATTATATTTAGAAAAACCGTATACTTTAATATTTATGAACAAGCCACTTGAATGATTTGACATGACCCCTGGTCTATTTATCATTTCAAAATATCGTTTTTTTTTTTTGAACGGCCAACAAAATTTTATTATCACCAATGCTAGCGGGGAACTAGCAAATCACCCATTACAACTAACGATTAAGTACCACCTGGTTACAATTACAATTTTATTTAAAACTAGACAAATCAAACCTTCGCCATTTATCCAATCCAAATCGCCTTTCTTTGCTCTAGCTTTCACCCAAAGGAGACTCCGCGCTTTGATTTCTCCAATAATTTTCTGCAGAGACAGTTGTTTATTGCCAAATACGACCTCATTGCGACTTTTCCATATGCACCAAATGACCGTGAGACATATTGCATGAAACGCCTTCTTTAACGCCTTTGATCCCCCAACGTATAAGTGTAACTTCAAGATATCTCTAAACTCGAACGCGAACACATTCCCTACTTTGCACCATTGGGAAATTATTTGCCAAACCGATTGAGCCAGATTGCACGACAGAAACAAATGCTCTACTGTTTCAGGAAATTCGCCACAAAACGGACATAATTCTGAGCCCACTTGAATATTTCTTCTGATTAACGCCTGCTTAGTAGGTAATCTGCCAAAAGCCGCTCGCCAAGCCAATATCCAAACTCTTTTAGGGACCCAGGAGTTTTGCTGCACTATGTAGTTTCCCACCGAATGCCTTGCCGCTTGTAATTCTTTTTTCAGCTGCTTTACTTCGAAACCCACAGACCCAGCCCCTCCCCAAACCCATTTGTCAACCCCAGCAGACAAAGATGGACAGACAATAGTCTGCCAGAAATCAGCCAACTCAGCCGTAGCTGCAGGCCCCAACCCCGAGTCAACCCAGTCCCAAACCCAACCCAACCCCGATGGTGACACCCGTTCAGCAACTGTGACATGTTTGTGTTTTTCTGCTGCGAACAGGACAGGAAAACGGGACGCTAGAGAAGTCTCTGACGCCCAATTATCCAGCTAGAGAAGTCTCTGACGCCCAATTATTTCAAAATATCGTTTTAGGTTATGATCTTTAATATCGGGTCAAATTACTTGTAATCAAATTCTAGAGAGAACTACACGGATAATCCATATGATTTATAGAAAGTAACATTTTAGGGTACTAACTTTATTTTTTAACATGTTAAGGGTTTATGGTTTCAGTTTTGTAACATGTTGAAGTACTAAGGTCAACTCCGTTAGTATTTTTAGTTAAGTTTTGATAAAATGACGAAAATGCCCTATTATAACTAGATATTATTGTAATTAACTCTATTTGATCACAATGATATTTTTTTGCAATTTATGTTTTAATATTATTAAAACATAAATATTTGTAGTTATAAAAATATATTAAATTAAATAATTATACTTTTTGCGTTTTAGTATGTATCTTTTAAAAAAGAATAAATTTCTTCATATAAACCAAAGTCTATAATCATAACTCGTATCTGTCATCAAGCATCACATCACCTCTCATCTCCATTGTCATTGCTGCCATGCATTATCTATATTTAAAATGCATAGAGTTGATGTGTTGCTTGATATAGAATTAGTTATTAATATAATTAAAGCATAAAGAGTATAATTATTTAAATTAATACATTTATATAATTTAAAGTTTTAAAATAATATTAATCGATAATTCTATGTATTAAAAATACAGACGACCTTGTCAAATATAGATAACGCATGGCAGTGGAAATGAGAATACACGTAGTGCTTAATGGCAAATACGAATTAGGCTTATTGGTGATGTTTTACATGGATAGAGGTATTGTTTTATATAAAATACATACTAAAACGTATATATTATAATCATTTAATTTTGTATATTTTTACAATTTAAATTTTTCTAAGTTTTATTAATATTAATAGATAATTCTATGTATTAAAAATAAAGACGACCTTGTCAAATATAGATTACGCATGGTAGCAATTGTGGTGGAGATGAGAGTTGACGTGATGCTTGATGGTAGATACGAATTAGGCTTATCAGCAATGGTTTATATGGATAAAAGTATTGTTTTAACTTTAAAATTGATTGGTTTTGTCCTTTATGTATTAAAATCTTGCACGTTATGTCCTTTGTTGCTAACCAAGTTAAATATTTTCGTTAAGTGGAGGGTAAAATTGTCTTTTTACCCATTTATTTAGAAAAACATTTTAAAATTAAAAAAAATGAATTATATATATATTAATCTTTCCTTCTCATTCATTTATAACCACCACCACCTACCTCCATCCCCACACCACCATCACCTTCATTCACCACCTGCCACCGCCTCCGGCGGAGCTCCGGCCGAGCAGACCACAACACCACCACACCCACACTCTTCTCTGTTTACACACACATACACAGGCCTGTGTATTCTTTTATACATAAACACACACATAATATGTTAGAGAGAGAGAGAGGATCGGCAGAGGAGGAGGAGCCGGAGGCTCCCACCACTGCTGACGGTGGTTCTCCGGCGGTCGAACCCCACAACCCACCACCCGATTATTATTATTATTGTTAGAGAGAGAGAGAGAGAGAGAGATCTGAGAGGAAGAGAGAGAGAAAGAGAGGCAGAACGAAAGAGAGAACAGAGGAGAGAGAGACGGGAATCGAGAGAAGAGGAAGAAGGAGAAGCAGCGGTGGCGCCCCTGTTCCCAAATCCAACCGAGGTAAAAACCCCTCTTCCTATTAGTGTTTGTTGATGAATGGTTGTTGTGGAGGTTTACGATGGTCACAGGAAGCAGCAGGGGTGATGGTTGAGGTTGATAGTGGTTCATTGCTGGATGGTTGTGGGTTAAGGTGCTCTGTACCAATAACAGAGCATAAGCGTTTAGCTCCAGCGGCCCTCCGGGTCAGATCTGGTCTCAGACGGAAGAGGAAGGAGATGGCCAGGTTATGGTGTGGTCGATTGGTTATGGTGGTGGTGTGGTCTCTCTCTGTCTCTGTGATTGGTTATGGTGGTCCATTGGTGGTCAGGTGGTTGTGGTCGATTGATGGTCAGGTTATGGTGGTCGATTGATGGTCAGGTTGGGTTGGGATTGACGAAACGAAGTTGAGGCAGGCGGTGGTGGTGGTGGTCGACGGTAGGTGGTGATGGTAGGTTATGGTGTTGGCAGGTATTAAGAGTAAAAAAAACAATTTTACCCTCCACTTAACGAAAAAATTTAACTGGGTTAGCAACAAAGGACATAACGTTCAAGATTTTTAATACATAAAGGACAAAACCAATCAATTTTAAAGTTAAAGGTCATGCCTTACAATCTGGTACAAAGTTAAAGGACAAAACTTGTAATTCAGTCTAAAAAATATATTAACATGTGTAGAGTATAACTATTTAATTTTGTATATTATCAAAATTTAATAATATTAATAGATAATTCTAATTTCAATAAATTGAAAAAAGTATACTTGTAAATCAAATAAAGTTAATTACTAGAATGGCCTATTTAGTTATTCTTAGGCATTTTAGCCATTTGATCAAAATTTAACTGGAAAAACTAACAGAGTTAGCCTTAGTACCCCAATATTTTACAAAACTGAAACCATAAACCCTTAACATGTTAAAAAATAAAGTTAGTACTTTAAGTTGTTACTTTTTATAAACCATAAGAACTATCTATGTAGTTATCTCCAAATTCTATTTGTCTCAAGTTCAAATGAATAATTAGTTGGATTAGTGGTTGAGACTAAACTAATGACATTTTGTCTCTTAATTTGACTTTTATGTTTTGCATCTTGAGTTTAAGCTATTGGTAACCTTTATCATAACAAAAAGAAAACTATTATGGTCACCGGTCAATATCAACCACTAATGACATATGTACACCAACATCTTAAATAGGAGTGACTAAGAAAGTCTAAAAGTCTACTAGGTAATCGAAATTTATCGATTTTTCGAAACATTTATTTCCTCTAACAATCCATTTTTAATAGCAATTTCAAGATTCTATCTTTTTTTTAACTTCAAACAAACATTTTATTACTTCAAGGTTAACAAGTTGTTAACTCCACCAGATTACACACCAAGAAAAACGTTTATACACCTATACAGCTTACATCAAAACTAACCAATGATTCCAATCGACATTGTTCAATCTGGCCCTATTTTTAATCCATGAAAAAAGCATAATATGTTCCTTTACTCCGCTAAGGCTTGGCTCTTTGTGATTAAACACCAAGTCATTTCGGCATCTCCAAATACACCATAACGCCGCCTGCATAACCAAATAGACCAGCTTCTTCCATTTTGCAGATCCCCTGAGCGACTTCCATACATTCACCATATCCTTTTCGTCGAAGGCGTAAATAGCATGAATTCTGCACCACTGTGAGACGAACTCACACATACTCTGAGCGAATCGGCAAGCAAAAAACAAATGGTTATTTGTCTCCGGCACTTCCCCGCACAGTCTGCATTCTGACCAGTTGACATTCACACCCCTTCTTGCTAATGCCATGGCTGTTGGCGTCCTATCCAGGAATATTCTCCACACTAAAAAAATTGCTTTAATCGGGATCCACTTATTCCATTCAAAAACTGTACCGGTACCAGAGAAACGATACGACATTAATAGTTTCCTGCAACTACTAACTGACTACACCCCTTCCGGATCCGACTTCCAAATCCACGAGTTTTCACCCAGCCCAACATTGAACCCCATCAATAGCTCGTTAAATTATCTACTTCACTCAACTGTTCCTTTGAAGATGGAGGCAAACTCCAAAAGAACTTGATTTTTGTAATCCCATCTTCCACGAAGACTCTATCTATCACCGAAGCATCCTTTGCTATTTCCAGCTCGAACAACAACGGGAAACTCCTACATAAAGGGACTTCCAACAACCAACACTCTTTCCAGAAAGACACATTCTTTCCCAGACCCGAAACCGCATGGAATAGCTCAGACAAAGTAATCCTATAGAACACAAATCCGAAGACAACTTCACAACTTGTTTCCATGGCCCATCTGCAGAGAGATTCCTAGGAATGGGATTCCACGATCTCGTCCTTTGATACATACTCCATATTACTTTCCTCCAAAGGTTACTGCTGTCCGTTTTAAACCTCCACCACCACTTCGCCATTATCTCAAAATTAGCCTCTTTTAATGACCCAATGCCTGCCCCGCCATAGTGTAGAAACCGGTAAATTTTTCTTTCTTTCTTTCTGTCTCTTTCCTTTTGGCTCCGGGCAATTTTCGGGACGAAAATTCTTTCAACAGGGGGATAATGTGACACCCGCATATTCGACTTAACATTTTACAAACATATAAGTCTACCATAGCGAAAAACATTTATTAACGTACATAACTGGGTCAGTTGAGTCGGGTTACATTACGTATTGTCCAGGGTTCAATGATTCGGAGGATCATTGGGGTTATTTTATGTACACACGAGTCTTGAGTCTCGTCGTTGGTGAATTACATGAATTGAATTAAGTGTTATACATAGACTGAACCTTATATGTTATATAATGTGCAAATACATGTTTTAACGGTGTTAATACGATTATACATGATTATATATGCTTAACATATGTTAGGATTGCATGTTCATGTGTTAGATGTGTTAAAACGTGTCAAAACAACAAAACGGGAAAATCTGGAAAACACAGGAACTGGTTCGACCATTAAAACATCCCATTTGACCACAATATCAACTCATTCAACCCCTGCAAGGGTCGATTGAACAGGAAGTATAAATACCATACTTTGCAACTTTTCATCATTTCACAAACCCTAAGCGCCTCTAAACACTCTCTCTCAACCTTAAACACTGAGGAAGGAGTTTTTGACCTTGTTTTTCATAATCTAACCTACAAACATCTTCAATATCATAAACAAGAGAAGATCTAAGGTGTGTTCATGATCTAAAATGCTTTTTAAGCATTTTTGATTCGTATATATAAAACCCTAAAGGTCCAGATCTGTTCTAAGATGGTTTTCATGTTTAAAAACCCTTCTAACACCTTTCTAAACAAAACACCATCATTAAACATGAGTTTTCATACAAACTAACATGTGTTAATGGTGTTTAAAGTTGTGTTATGTGTTGTTTGATGTTTGAATGTTATATAGATGTTATAGAAATGATCTAGGACTGTTATTGATGACGGGTTTCGATTATCTTTGGTTACAAATTGTTGGATGATGATGTTTTGCCCATTTGGGGATTTTTGTTAGATCTAGGGTTTGATTCATGATGTTAATGTTAATAAAATGATTAGGGGTTTTCATATACATATTAATCTGAGCATTTTAAACTGATTGTTAAGAGATTTTGACAAGTTTCCAAATTGGGTAAAGTTTACATGCATTGATGTGACATTTCCATAATTTTACCATTTTGGGTAAGGTATAAAACGGACTGATTTTGGAGTAAAATTGGTAGGGTTTTGTGGGGATAGGTTAATAATACTTGACTGTTGTGATTCGTGATGTTTCGTGATGTTTTCGGACTGTTTTAATGCGATTTGGTGCGTTTTAGGATGTTTACAACTGATGGGGTCGAACCAGAGGCTCATTCAACCAACATGGGGTCGAATGAAGAGCACCTGGGGTCGAACCAACATCAAACTTGGGTGAACGAACTTCAATTTGGTCGAATGAACATGATTTAGATCGAATTAACATGTGTTAGGGTTGAATTAACATGTGTTAGGGTCGATTGAACATGTGTTAGGTTGAATGAACTTGCGTATAGGTCGAATGAACTTTATAAGAGTCGAACCAAGGCTTATTGAGTCGAACCAACTTCATTTTCCATGCTGATTCGACCTTACAACTCCGTATATGCGAGTTTTGATGCAAACTAAGTATTTGATGCTTGAACCTTATGTGCAATCTATGTGTACTTGATTAGTTTATGTATGGGTCACCAATAGGATGCCGGGTCAGTCTGTTGTGTCGGTTTAGCAGTCAAACACGTTTTTGAACCTACTTAGTCACGATTTGGACAATCGGGGACTAGATAACCTTAGGGTTATTAGTCAAAACACTTATACAAACTTTTATGATAGATTCCCAGTATTAGGAACAATCAGGACGTATTGGTAACTCTTTATTTAGAAGACACAACCTAAGGTGAGTTTCACAGCCCCATTTTTACTGGTTTTACTTTCGGGGAGAAAACATGCTATAAACTATTGTTTTGGAACTTGTGTCATACTATGGGTTACTTTTGGGTTGCTATACGATCTTTGGAAGTCCCGGGGAAACCATGAATGTTGGGGGTTGCACAACAGGGGAAATGTGTATAGATCTATTGGGCGTGACCTGCCCCACTCGACGGCTTGGAGCCGGGCGGGTGCATATTGCCTCGAACTATGCTAAACATCTTTGGGCGGCTTAAACATCCAGGCTAAACATCTGCTAAACGCGTCTAGTAATGGTTTCCAATCGTAGTAGTAACAAAACTTGTGCCTAGCTAGCGTACACTTGACATAGTATTGACAGGATTGAACTTGGTACACTTCGGTAACATTTTTTAAAACCTGTGAACTCACCAGCATTATATGCTAACATCTTTTTGGCAGTCAAAGGACTAGGTGCACGAAGTCTTTGCATGGCGTCTAGGGTTTTAGTTTACGTTTTTTTTAATAAACTCAGACTTTGTCATTTTGCTTTGTATTAAAAACATATTTCCGCTTCCGCTAAGATTTGTTATGAAATGCATGGTTTTATTTACGTATTCTTTTACATATAGTTGTCATTTATTGTGACAGTTGACTTGGATCCTGGTATGTCACGCGCCTCGCGGTAAAATCCCGCATGTGGAAGTTGAGGGTGTGACACATAGTCCATCGGTGCCATAACATGTTGCCACGCAACCCACTTTATCTTCCCGTGATCCGGTTGACTGACCCACAAAAAGTCCCCCCGGATTCTTTCTAGTTGGTCAATAACCTGTTGTGGCACACGAAATAGGGAAAAATAATAAGTAGGTAGGGAGTTCAGCAGAAACTTTATCAGCGTAAGTCTACCAGCAAACGATAAAGTATTTCTTTCCAAATTGTGAGCCTTTCCATGAACACGTCCACTATTGGTCTCAATTCTTTGTCAAATTCATATTCGCTCCTACCTACAGCCCCAAGTGCTTTAAAGGAAACACCCCAGCCTTACACTTCATAATTCTAGCCATGCTTGACACTTGATCCACGTTCACCCCCACCCCAAAGAGACATCTCTTAGAAAGGTTCACCCGGAGACCCGATGCTAAGTAAAAACATAGAAAGATTCTGTCAGATTTTTTATATTTTCCTCCTCCCATTCACCAAGGAAGATAACATCATCTGCATACAAAAAATGAGTCAGAAGCGTTCCACTAGACCCACACCGGATACCTCTAACAGTATCCATAACCCAATTCCTCCATATCATAGGGAAATTCATTTGCGTCAGGATTGCTTCAAGGAAACCTCAATTTAAAGAGTCATACGCTTTCTCAATGTCCACTTTTAGAATCATACCCGCCTTTTTACACCTCTTCATCCATGGGATTACCTCGTTTAGAATTAACGGCCCACCCAAAATACTTCGCCCAGCAAGGAACGCCGACTGTTCTTCATAAATCAAACCGCGGATAACCAGCTTCAATCTATTCACTAGAACTTTTGAGATCACCTTAGCAGTACATCCAATAAGGCTTATTAGCATTTAATCAGATAATATGCTCGGATCACTACATTTTGGGATAAGAGCCAAAAAGGACGAGGAACAACCTTGACTAATTGTTGTCGAGTTATGAAATTCCTGAAAAACCTTCAAAAAATCATCCTATAGTAGCCCCCAGCATCTCATAATAAATCTAAAATTCACCATGGTTAGGGCCCGGAGCCTTGTCACCCCCACATTCCCATACCACTTTCTTGATCTTTGCACCAGAAAACGAAGTTATTAAACCAACAGCCTCTGCCTCAGACAGTGTGGCCAAGTTTGGACATACTGGGCCATGCCTCGACTCCATCACCTCCTTAAACTTCTCCGAAAAAAATGAACAAATCGTATCTTTAACAATCGGGGGAGAAGATTCCCAAACCTCGTTGACCCATAATCCATGAATCCGATTGTTGCTGATATTAGAATTGGCTACCCAGTGGAATTACGCTGAATTCTCATCCCCTTCAAAAGCCTAACACACCCTTGACTTTTGTTTCAAATCCATCCCCGCTTGTCTATCAACCTCCATGATGTATGTTTTACAATCCATCCGCTCACTAAGTTCGTCAGGAGACAGTGATCTCTCCTTCGCGAGCACTATTAATGCTTCCAGTCTTGCCAACTTCGCTCTATACACCGACTCCCTTTTCCGACTTAAAATTGAAAACCAATTCCTCATCTTCTTCTTAATCCATTTCAGTTTTGTCACTAAGCACAAATATGCAGGTCCATTGAAACGGAACCTTTAACATATCAACTCTACATAACTCATAAGCCCAACAAATCTAACCATGAATTAAAGATCCTACACAACACTGGACCGTAATCGGTTGGTGTGACCAACAGCAATAACGGACAGTGGTCAGACACAAGGTTTGACAAGGCTGTAACCGAGGCTTCCGACCATAACCCATAAAACCACCACACACTAAGCACCTGTCGATTTTACCATTATTCTCCCCATTATTAGAATAATACGTATACTTTCTACCCCCGTTTGATACTCTGATAAGCCTGTTTCCTCTATGAACTAATTAAAATACTCAGCATTTAGCGCCACGAACTCTGAATTAAGCCTTTGAGCCCGAATCCTAACGTCATTGAAGTCCCTATAAATACCCATAGCCCGTTTAGGGAATTTTTAACAACTAACAACTCTACCCACATGGCCCTTCGTTCAATTGGATCATTATACGCATACACATTTACCACGTTTAACTCCACTCCTTGCGGACTTAACACCCTTGATACCACCATAAAATCTTTCTCGTTTCAACACATTCGAACATTTAAAGACAACCGGGTTCCATAGACACAATAATCCCCCAGATCGACCCACCGGTCCACCTATCCACCTCCAAAATTGATCTAAGATAGATACAACACAACTTACATTCTGCAATTTGAATCTCCAAGTCGTAAAGCACAAATCTAAAGTAAGAGGAGGTAAAGTAAGAGCTACAAATCTAAAGTAAAGCCTTGTATTCGGTGTGTGTCTTGGAAATGTTAATAAACTGTTGTTTTTTTAGCTTTGTATATATAATTTATTAAAATTGGGTGGAAATGTTAGATACTAAATTTAGGTTTTAAAAAACAAAAATTAAAAAATGAAACTAAAAAACAGAAACTTAAATTCAAATATCAAATATATAACAAAAATTAAAAATACATAAATGAAACTAGTTTGAAGGTTATATTTTTCTCCTAATTTTGGCTCACCGTTTTTATGGTTCACAAGTGTTTGTGGTAAGTATGCATGTATTCACGTTGTCGATTCAATCGATTATATGATAGAGAATAAGTATGTTTATTGATATAATGAATATACATGACCTTAGATTGTCCGCGATCAAGTGGTATGATTACACAGGGGAAGTACTCATTAAAGCAATGTTTTTCAGAACCGGGCCGAACGTCGAACCGGATGTCTCATCGGGTCACCGGTGCGACTGGTCCGACCCGGTCAACGAACCGGTCAATGAGCCAAAAATAAACGAGAATATTTTATAAAAAAAAACCGGTCTGACCCCTCCTTTTTCCAGTCCAACCGGCGGGGTTTCCGGTCTGACCAGCCGGTTCACCGGTCCAATAGCGGTTCAATTGTTATCCGGTCCAACCTCCAGACCCAGACCGGCCATGGTCCCGGACACCGGTCCACCCAGCCGTCTGTTTCGGTTTTAATAACAATGCATTAAAGACATGAGAGGTAAACTGAAATATAAACGGTGAGTACTTGATATATAAGAGGAGGTAAAGTAAGAGCTACAAATCTAAAGTAAAGCCTTGTATTCGGTGTGTGTCTTGGAAATGTTAATAAACTGTTGTTTTTTTAGCTTTGTATATATAATTTATTAAAATTGGGTGGAAATGTTAGATACTAAATTTAGGTTTTAAAAAACAAAAATTAAAAAATGAAACTAAAAAACAGAAACTTAAATTCAAATATCAAAATATAACAAAAATTAAAAATACATAAATGAAACTAGTTTGAAGGTTATATTTTTCTCCTAATTTTGGCTCACCGTTTTTATGGTTCACAAGTGTTTGTGGTAAGTATGCATGTATTCACGTTGTCGATTCAATCGATTATATGATAGAGAATAAGTATGTTTATTGATATAATGAATATACATGACCTTAGATTGTCCGCGATCAAGTGGTATGATTACACAGGGGAAGTACTCATTAAAGCAATGTTTTCAGAACCGGGCCGAACGTCGAACCGGATGTCTCATCGGGTCACCGGTGCGACTGGTCCGACCCGGTCAACGAACCGGTCAATGAGCCAAAAAATAAACGAGAATATTTTATAAAAAAAAACCGGTCTGACCCCTCCTTTTTCCAGTCCAACCGGCGGGGTTTCCGGTCTGACCAGCCGGTTCACCGGTCTAATAGCGGTTCAATTGTTATCCGGTCCAACCTCCAGACCCAGACCGGCCACGGTCCCGGACACCGGTCCACCCAGCCGGTCTGTTTTCGGTTTTAATAACAATGCATTAAAGACATGAGAGGTAAACTGAAATATAAAACGGTGAGTACTTGATATATAAGAGGAGGTAAAGTAAGAGCTACAAATCTAAAGTAAAGCCTTGTATTCGGTGTGTGTCTTGGTGTAGCCAAGGCTCGATATTTATACCCATCCAAAGGGCTTCCCCTTCTCCAAGGGCAAACCTGTGACTACTTTAGGAAAGGAAAGTTGGCAGGCTCCTTTCTTCCTCCTCAGTGTCTTCTCTTTCCAGCTTATTCTCTTTCACGGAAAGTCTTAGACTTGTGTGTGGGACGATACGACCTCTCGTGTTTTGTCCTCTTTTGCTGCTCACATAATTCACTAGTCGTTTTCAACCAACTCCAAGGGAAAAAAAAAAGTAAAACCCAAACCATAAGGTTTATATTAATTTTTAGTAATACATGAAGAAAGTGAAAGTTACTAATAAAAATTAAAAAAAAAGGTCATCATGGCCGTAAGACCAATGGTTTGGATTTCTAATTAAACTTTAGGTTAGTGTACCTATTTAGGACAAGATGAACGATTCTGCTTTTGCTATTGTTTGAGCTATGGATTCTCGTTGTCTACATCATTGTGACACCAGTCAACGATCTAGGTCAACATCCGTACGAATTTTACTTATTATTTTCATTTCATGTGCATAATTAGACATTTTGCACACACAATACCCTCCCCCCAGTCTAGTAAAGCATGACCTATTGAGGAAACTCAGTAGATTGCCCGTTTATGCATACAACACCCGGACTACACAAAGCAATTGGCGTTGAACAATCAGCCAATCACACACTCAGAGAGCAATCGGATGCCCGATTTCCTACACACCATATAAATAACAATACATGTGACAATGCCCAAGTGGAAAGTTTCACCATCCACTCAAACCCGGACAATAACTAAGTGTTCTTATGAAGTTACCATCCACACAAAACCTAAAACACCATCAACGAATAAACATGTGTTATCACTAGATAATAACACACGATAACTCCTCATTAACATATGTATATGAATCACAAACATTATCATATGTCGACATCTAACAACATGTACCTATAATCTAGGGAACTAATACATGTTAATATCGTCATCGAGTCTTTTAACACAACTATGTTATATCTTGACTCAAGCGATCAATTACATTCTATGATAGCTTATGATAATATCGGAAAAAACTAAGATCCCTTGTTAATGGATATTTATAACACCCCATATATCCGCACCATCCCATGCAATACTCAACCATTCACAAACTAAACATACATATATGTGTACACACAAAAACACACGGCATAGGTGTGTTTGTCATCTAGCCGAAATATACACCATGAATAAAACACACACACACACATGACTACACATACACACATTTAAATGCCTTGTCTTTACTTTACATAAAATTGAACCTTTCCCTTTGCTTCTATTTGGCCGAAACCTTAACCCCAAGAACATTCACAAGTCCTTGTCAAAGGAATGTCCAAATCTTACATATAAATGGTAAAGTCAACCATCATCCACCCTATGATTAACTATTATGCTTCCATGTTGGTGTGGACACCTCATAAGCCGAAGAACAAGACAACAATGATGAGATATTATCGAATACAAGACAAACCAATCCCCTTGATATCGACTTAACATAGGATGACATCTTGTACTTACCAAACCATCCCTCACCTTTGATCATCATCGGCCAAAACATTGACCCAAGCATGGGTCATTATCACTGACAACTAGAGTTATACCAAATTAGGACTAAACCATCTTGCCACCTCTTTCTAATACATGATCCATTGCCTCTCTGGATGCTATCTTGCTTCACATGGGCAGATTAGAAAAGACAAAAAAGGAAAGCATGATTACTAAATCCTTACACTAAATTGGAAACAAGACAAAGATGATCATAACCACCCTTCATGTATGTCATCCAACCTCTTTGAGGTGATAAAGACTGGCCAAACATCAAGGGAAGAAGCAAGTGTATGAGTTGTCATATTATCATCAATCCATGAAAACATGTCCTAAACATAACACAAATCAAGAAGGGAAGACTTGCCTCATTTGTTTGTTTGTCACCACCCATCAACCACTATAAAAGGAGGCTACCATTAGTGATTTTCATTCCACACCAAACGAAACTCACCCACTCACTCTCCCATATTATCTCTCGGCCAAGGAACCACCCAAGAACAACAAAAAGGTCCCTCACAAGCCTTGAAGGAAATCGACTAGGAGCCACAAGCTTCGGCCTACATACACCTAGGTAAGTAACTACTCGAACACTTGTCCATTTTCTATTCTAATTGATATCATCCAAGCTCACCCGATCCCAACCCTTTGAAACAACAAATGGCCAAGACCACACACACACACACACATATTTCAAGATTGTTGATAGAGCACACACTAAAATCACTACCATGATTTCACCAACATTGAGCATACATATATACATACATACGTGCACTATATGAACCCACAATCTCAATCAAGCATGACACCTTGACTCACGAGTTCACATCGAGCTCCAAGATTTAGATAGTCAAACTAGGAAGATTTTTATAACAAAAAACATGTGTATATTTGAACCCGAAGTTATGTGATATTATGTTTATGTAAATGCACTCGATTTCATGTAAAGACACTAATACACATTTACAAACATTCGGTTACCTAGTGACTGTCACAAGCGAATCATTTTGGATGTGATAAATAACCGGAATCAAGCCACTATTTCACATAAGATCTCGTGCCCCCCTGTCACTCCTTCTCTCCCCCCTCTCTCTATTTTGCCCTATCCCTCTCTCGCCCTCTTTCTCTCTCTCTCTCTCTCTCCCTCTCTCTCCTTCTCCCTCCCCTATCCTTCTCTCTCTCCCCTCTTCCCCTTATCTCTCTCTCTCCCTCTCTCTTTCTAGATTCTTTTGCCACCACAAGTAGCCGCCCCCACACCATCATCTACCAAATGCCCACACTCGTAAAACCATCACCGACCACTTCCTATTTACCATTAAGTCATTAACAGTCGTCGCAACACTTCCACCACAAAAGAGAGGTTGGTCGGAGGATTTATATTGCGTCAGTTGGTGTTAATCAGAGTATGGTGAACGGTTGGTTTAGAGAAGGGTGGAGAGGTACCGTCGTCGGGGAGGAGAGCGACAATACTGGAGCCGGTCACAGGAGTTGTGACCTCCGGTTGAGCTCTCGATACACACACACACACATTGTGTGCGTGCGGGTTGGTTTGATTAAGTAGATGAAGGGGAGGAAGGTGGGTGGGTGTTTGAAGGTGTTTATATTTTTGTTTTTTTATCAAAAGGGTGTTTGGGTCAAATCACATGTATTTAACACAAGAATAAACTAACGGAGTTAGCAAAATAGACGGAAATAACACCAAAAACAAAATCTAAACCGCAGGTCTCCAATTGCCAAAAAAAAAAACACTTTTTTGACTGGACCAAAAAAACTAATCAAACCTTAGGGTCGGAAATGGCCGTTAAACATCTGTAAATGTGTTGATTGATTCAAGATTACCTCGTAAGTTTTAAATAAGCAAACACTTCATATGAAAATACAAGCGATTAATTTGAATAATGAATACAGCAAGCACTTGGTGGTATAGATGCAATTAAATTTAATACATGTGGTGAGACAAATTCTGCTAAACAAAGCTGGATTAGCATATGGACAATTAACCATGTTTTGATTTCAGAAAGTAATTTGTGGCAGGCAACCTCTGGTAATAAAGAAGCTGTGGTATATTTTGGAAGTAATGAAATTGACACAATCCTTGATACTTCATAATAAAAACAAATACATGTGTACAATGTCCTGGAAAGTAGATTAATATTAGTAAAGATTAAGCAAGTGGGATTTTGTAGTTTGATTAAATTAATTAATGACGTTTTGCTCATGCCATACTTTTTTGTATCAATTGTATATGCTACTCCATCTGAATTTAGTTTTAAACTTTTACACCTGGTTTATGTTTAGAAAATACTTACATAGTAATCGCCTTAACGCCTCTTGTACATGAAGCTCGCGTGTTTCCCAGTCCCTGCACTTGGTCAGAAAACGAAATCATAGACATGAACCGGCTGTGATTGACACAATTCCCTTAAACAGATTCTTCGTCTGTTCCCAGGGTACACCGGTTTGAACAGTGTCGATGGTGCACTGCCGGACTATCCCACTTGCCTGAAAGAAAACCGGAAGAAGGCTGCTTCTGAAAATGTTGTAGCTCAGCAATCGATTATGTTTCTGTTTTGTGTGTGAGTATGTGCTTACAAGTGCACTGCACTTACTTCTTGCAAAAAGAACTCTTCTTGTTCTTATAGACTTTGCAATAATGATCACCATAACGATGTTCATTAAACTCGATTAATGGTGATGATTAAATATGGTATATTACTGGTTTATTACTATAATAATACTAATGGGCAGCATAATGACCTGAAACCGAAGGATGTGCATTAAACCTTTTTCTAGTCACAAGGATTAAAAATAAAACGGGTAGCAAAAACCGTGTCGCCCGCGGACCCGGACCCGGGTTTTTTCGAGCTGCATTCAAGTGTCCGCAGATGCACGCGTCGCGTTGGTTCAAGATTTTTTCCCGAACCAGAACCCATTTTTGCACCGCTCCTGCGCGCGCGGGTAGGTGCCAGAGTATAAAGTAAACACAAGAATTTACTTCCTTCCATTTGGTTTTTCCTTATAAACCCATCACAATTTCATCTCCCCAACCAATGTGGGACAAACCAAACTCACATTCACACACATAATATCCAACATTATATACCTATTTAATCAACGGGTTAAACAAAACACCAGAGGTGAAGGATACATACCCCTGGCCCCTTCTGTCTTTTGGTGCAGTAGTAGGAATTTACGATTTTTCGTAGATAAATTGAGTCCGGGTTGAGTCCGGCTCCTGCCGATTTTCCATTACCGATCGAAAAAAATTGAGTCCGGTCCCGCCGATTTCAAAACCAAGTTTCGCCACTGCTAAACACCACGTGTTTTAATTAATAAAGTTAATCCGTAAACAACTCATTTGGTGTTAATTCATCAACCCGTTTGTTTTTTTTAAAATCATTATTAAACAAAGTTATTTTAAGGCTATAATTAATACTTTAATTATTTAATATTTCCTCTCACTGCTCACTGTTCATTTCCATAAGTAACTTTTTTTTTTTTAATAAGAACGTTTTCACGAACTCTCCATTTTCATCAGCTCTACTCATTACTTCAAACCAATTATTCGCACTTTCCCATTCTTCAATCATTTCCATTCTAAATTGTCTAACTCACATGTTCTCTGAACATTTTCCTAAAGATTTAGTAACAGGCAACAAGCCCTTTGGTAGTCATTTTCATATCTAGTTCTTCTAATCTTGAACCTAATACATGAACTCATGTTTGTAAATTGGTAATAAGAGATAAAAACTTATTGATCAAAAAAATAATAACAATAAAAACATTTGGATTGGAACCTACTACCAAGTAACCATATACTCTTCATATTCGAAAATGGAACATTATACAGGTCATCTCAAAACACAACATGATTACAGAACACGATATATTTTCATATGCATTCGAGTTAGAGTTAATATTTTCACACAAATGATTAAGTACACCTATTAAACGCGCCATATTAAATAAAGAAAAGAAATATTAAATACAAAAGGTTGCATAAATAAAAAGACCATCACATCTTGTGTCACTTATACGCATACAAATAGAAAGGAAG